>JAOEHI010051070.1:0-19506 GCA_025447815.1 Percopsis transmontana | reverse complement strand
CAGAGAGAGAGAGAGAGAGAGAGAGAGAGAGAGAGAGAGAGAGAGAGAGAGAGAGAGAGAGAGAGAGAGAGACCCTCCTTTATTGACTGTCATATCTCCATGGAGACTGGTTTCAATGCCCTCACTCCTTCTTTTTTTTTTTTGCCATCTACAGGCAATAATAATGGCAATAGTCATAGTTTTTTAATTATGATTAATAAAAATATCTTTTAAAAAGGGTTAAACGATAACCGAGAAAAAGGCATCTATCTATCATTATTCCAACCCCGTCCATGCTTGTTTATCATCAACCACTTGTCTTGTGTTTTTCTTGCGAGCTGTAACTGACTGAAATTATCTATGCGTGTTTGTGTGGTCTAGTGTTTGGATAGAGATGACTGTGTCCACTATTAGTGAATTATCTCACTGTTTTCATTAGCCACCTCTGTGTGGAAGGTGGCAGCTGTTAATCTTGGCACACGGCGACAAAGCTGCGATTATCACAGGCTCCCACATTCACATCCACCCGTACACGCGAATATAAACACAGACACACGTGCACACACGGGCTGCAGTGTAGATAAGCCCTTTTGATCCACGAGGCAGCCACTGTTTCTCTATTGTTTCAGTATTTGGAGCTTGTCTCTTGTCTTCCTCCCTGTGTCTCTGTGTGACTCTCGTGGTAGCTGGCTGCCATGTCATGGCGTTAGCTACGCTGATAGTAGTTTCCTTACAGCACAGAACAGAAGACCCATTGAGTTTGCCCAGCCCTTCATGGGGAAGATGAAATCTCTCTCCGGCTCCACTGCCTCTTGTGTGACTTGATGCGTTGAGAATGCAGGCTGTGAGGGGATATGTAGGCTCTCTTTGAATCCTTTGTTGCCGTTTTCCCGCCTCGTCTAACTGTCTTTCCTCCCCCTTTTCTCTCCATCGATTTCCATGATTCCACTTTGTTACCACTGGGCACTGTATGTATTTTTCTTCTTTTGCTATTACCAGGACATGAAAAGTGACGCATAAGAAGTTAGAAAGAAGATATTGTGGAGGACTAATAGAAAACAATACTCTGATACAATGAATTAAAACGCCCCTATCTCTGTGTCCTGCAGCTGGCATGTCCTGAGACAGTCCCCTGGGCCCGGAGAGGGACGTGCTGATGGGACCTACTGCGCCGCCATGAGTCTACAAGATGCCGGCTGCGGCTATGCCGGCGGCGCCAACGCGGTGGCGGCCGCTAGCGGCAGCATGCGCCGTCGCCTGGAGGACCAGGAGTTCACCCTGCGCGTCTACCCAGGTGCCCTGGCCGAGGGCACCATCTACTGCCCCGTCGGCGCCCGCAAGAGCACCACGGCCGCCGAGGCCATCGAGCGCCTCATCGAGCGGCTGCGCCTGGAGCGCACCAAGTGCTACGTGCTGGCCGAGGTGAAGGAGTTCGGCGGGGAGGAGTGGATCCTCAACCCCGGGGACTGCCCCGTGCAGCGCATGATGCTGTGGCCGCGGAACGCCCTGGAGAACCGCGGCGGCCTGGGCAGCGGCGAGGACTACCGCTTCCTGCTGCGGGAGAAGAACCTGGACGGCTCCATCCACTACGGGGGCAGCCTGCAGATGTGGCTGCGCGTCACCGAGGAGCGGCGCCGCCTGGTGGAGCGCGGCTTCCTCCCGCAGCCGACGGGGAGCGAGCACCCGGCCGACCTCTGCGCCCTCCCTGAGCTGACGGAGCGCGCCCTGCTGGAGAGCCTCAGAGCGCGCTTCCGCCAGGAGAAGATCTACACCTACGTGGGAAGCATTCTTACTGTGATCAACCCCTTCCAGTTCCTGCCCATCTACAACCCCAAATATGTTAAGATGTACGACAACCACACACTGGGGAAGCTGGAGCCTCACATCTACGCCGTGGCGGACGTGGCGTACCACGCCATGCTTCAGAGGAAGAAGAACCAGTGCATCGTGATTTCCGGCGAGAGCGGCTCCGGGAAGACTCAGAGCACCAACTTCCTGATTCATCACCTGACCGCTCTGAGCCAGAAGGGATTTGCCAGCGGGGTGGAGCAGATTATCCTGGGGGCGGGGCCTGTGTTGGAGGTAAGAAGCGGATTGGAGGAGGAATACGTTTTCTTTTACTAGATATGAATTAAATATGAATGAACTGTAAGCTTGACCAATATATGGCTTCCCTAGAGTTAAGATACACTTTATTAATCACCTTGGGGAAATGTGCCCTGCGCTTGACCCATGCTAACACAGTACTTAAGAGCAGTGGGTAGCCACAGTGCAGGGCCCAGGGACCAGCGCCAGTTCTCATGCCAGCAACAGCAGGCCTTTTGGTGTGGGGAAACCCGGAGAAAGTCCAGCTCAAGTGTACAGTATCTTGCAGCATTCTATTTGAATTGGTAAAAAGTGTCAAGTATCAGAGCTGTAAAATCACAGACCAAGCACAGACCAAGAGAAGGACAAATTATCTTATGTCAGATTAATATCAACAATCCTTCAACTTTGAGATGTTAGTGAACTGACGATATCTTCTGAATGTAGAATCCTGTGTTTGTAATAAAGAAAACATTCAGCACTCCAGTTTAATCACAATTACCCGCCTTAACCCGATGTATTTGGTTGTAAAGTGGATGTTGTATAGGCTGTTGTATAGGCTGCCTCTAGAAGGAATATACCATGTGTTGTAAATTAGAAGCCTTGCTTTAGGACAGGCCGTGACGGAAGGCATACTTGTGTTATTTTACAGTCTGAAGAATTTAAATGTATGAGATGAGGCATGAAGTGGATTATAGAAACACACTCCTGACACAGGAATGCCTCGACATGCACAGAAGGCTATATTTAGCCAAGCTTAGCCACATATGACTTTTATATGTATAATATGACCCAGAAACAGGGTTTTGTGGAATGTCTCCAATCTCTGGATTTATGTCTCCGCATGGAAAAAATAAATAAGTGGAATGTTGCCTAATGCGGCTCCAGATTATAAATCAATAATAGATTATGGAATTTCATTGGAAAGATTGTACGTTTGTATTGCCAATGTCTATTCAATGGTAATGCCATTTTCATACTGCGGAGCTCAGATGTAGGCCAATGCCCTTATCTACGGCGTTCTTATTTGTAAATGTGGCCTACTCTGACCTACTTCATTAATTTCTGGTGGCCATTTTGTTTTGTAATGCACAGCCTCCTCCATGGAAGAACACCGGTATTGTGTCAAAATACACAGCTGTTCGCCATGTGGAGGTCTGCTAAAGAGAAGCAAAGCAATGCTTCGGTCTGGCCAGGTGATTTGTAGCGCTAGTTATAAGGAAAGGAAGGAAACCCTGTATCAAGTCAGAAAAGGACATCACTTGCAGATAACTAACCTATTTACCTCTATATTTGATTGTTGTTTTTACTCACGGTCATTTGGTACATTACTTTTGCTACATAACCATGCAGTAAACAAAACTATGCAGATTATTGTATAACTGTTTAATCCATTCTTAGACTCAGGTACCGTAGGTAGGTCTGTTTATTGTAGCTGCAAGGTATCAGAGGTTAGCAGCGACAGCTCTGTGAGGGATGACAGAGCTGAGTCTGATAACAGCAGAGATAGGTGAACACTACTCATGGGGGAAGTAGATATTGCTCTGTGGCTCGTGCTATTTGTGTGTGCATGTGCATCCCATGCTTATTACTTCCTCATCAATCACCTGCCTGACTGACGAAGCGAAATACATTATTTCTGGAACAAGGTGTGTGTTGGAGAAAAACAAAAATAGAATCATTTAATTCCCCATAAATAGATCTTGTTGACAGACATAGAAAACTCTATCTACAAAGGATGATAAAAATAGACGAACGCTACATACCGAATTTACACTAAGCATTTTATCTTTTCTTTCACATAAGCCACTCTGGAAACAAAAACAAACAACAAACCGTTTACCACAGCTACACTCACTATGGCCGTTTCCTTTTGGTTGGTACTATTTACATACTCCCTAACAGCCAAACACGCCTATGTTTGTGTGCTAGGCATACTCTGCTCTTAAGGACAGCTGAGTTGTACCGGTGGTGGCTGCAAACATCCCGGGGCCCGACATTCTTTGCCCCACAGAGCTGAACCTGACTAACTCTGGAGCATGTTCTAGGGTAAAAAGTTCACATTTCCATGCATAGTAGAGTGGCTTGGCACACCTCCTTTGCAACCAGACAACCACCTTTCCAACACTCCTTACTTCTAAGCCCTACTTGAGCTTTTTGTCCCCCTCCACCCTACTGTGTCCTTTCAAAATAAATAGAAAGTTTCCCACGTAGGGCTGTTGGGGTTGAAGTAGGGCTGGGCGATACGGCCTATAATTAATATCTCGATATTTGTAGGCTATACCGCTATTCACAATATATCTCAATATTTTGAAATCTCATCTAAAGTACTTTAGATGCTTTAAATGCTCGGTTAATAAAGATTGCTAATTCCAAAGCACTCTTGGCATATAGTCCTACAGAATTAGCCCACAAGCCCACAAGACGAGAAAATTAATGTAGTACTGTAGGCGTAATAGGCTGTTCACTGTCAAAACACAAATGTCCGGTTTATTTATTTGTTGTTGTTTTTAATACATTTTACACACACACTTGCCCAAGAGAGCTACATGTTTTAATATGCTGTGCTAACGTTAAGAATAATATAAAATTCCCTGTCTTATCCTTTAACATCAGTTCCTCTTTCTCCCCCTATCTCTTTGTTCAGTTTCTGTTTTTAGTTATGCTCATCTGAATGTTTCACTGGTGCAGCGGTAGAAGATCAGTTTATTCTTTCTCCTTTCTCCTCTTTCTTTCACTTCCTTCTCTCATGGTCCAGCCCCACTACTTTCTTTCCCTGCCTCTTTCTGTCTATCCTTTATTCCCCCTGTTGTGTTGGTTCCATCTGAGCAGCTCTTTACTTCACATTGTGTTACCGTTACTTGTGGGGTCAACAGCATTGCAGGCAAAAGCTATTTTCGTCATTCTCTGAGCCAGTATGCCGGACTCTGCCTGCCGGGCACAAGAGATAAAGCCACACACAAGCTAACACACGCAACAAGCTTGAACGCTCGGGCACATCTGAGCTGACAGCTACTGTATGCACTCGGAACCCATTTCCATGAGCACGGATGGGGACACTCAACCATCACATCCTCCCCTGACCTAATTCTGTTCACCTCTAGTCAAGGTAAAGCAGCAGTGCAGATGGTAACTCGGTGTGAGGGAGCTCTGAAGGGCACTACGGCTGGGCTGAGCGGCAAAGACCATCTGACATCTCTTTAACTGATGCTGTTATACTGCGTGACCCACAAAGAGTGGGCGGGTAGGAAGATGTACAGTACAACACAAAGTCATTTTTAACTTGATTAGTGCAGCTGACATCGATCGTAAAGGTTTTAGATTTGTGACTCGTCCAGTATTGAGCACTTTCTTTGAATACTTCGGAGTTGAACCACATGGTGGTCTGTGATGCATCACGTCAACGGTATAATCACCCGGCTCATTTGCCCCTCCTAGAGTCTTTACTGAACATAAAAACGTAGCCTTTTATTTTGCAGCGCAGATGGCCAGTGGCTGCAGTTATGTGTAATTCGAGCCGCGTTCAGTTCCAATCGACAGTGGAGGTATGACGTTACAGTAGGACAGCGCTGACGGGAAGACAGCTGGCTGGCTGATGGGAAGAATTTGCTTCCATAGTTGTGTGAGCCGCTGTGTTTGTCGTCTGGACGAATTGTACTTATTAAAAGCTCATCCCAGGCGTTGGAGATAAACATCATGCTTTTCCAAATTAGACTTTGTAATATTCAAGATTTTATTATGCATTCATCTTGTAGGCATATGACACTAATCAACGTCATTCATGTAGTATGTGGTAAGAGAGATTTTGAAGGCATGCGTAGTGTAGGAGAATGCTTTAGGCTGAATGTAGCTCAGAATTTACAAATGATTATTTGAGGTAGCCTACTTATTGTGAAGGTGGTTCCCAGTGCAGGGACAAAAAAATACTTTTGTTTTGTCTCAGGAACTACAGCGCTTTGTCCTCTCATTAGCATTTGCATTTTGGCCTCAGAGAAAATGCCTTGAGATGGCGTCAGGTCTGGCAGTTGACTGGCTGTGCAGAGTGCTTGCAGATGGTGCAGGCTGATAGGGATATCACTGACCAGGACCTATTCTTTCCTAGACTCCCTGGTGTGACAGACGGCTCTCTGAAGTCATCCCCTGACCCACACTTTGAAAACCACTGATTTAGAGAACCCCCCCACCCCTCCTCAAACATTCCCTGCAAGTTTGCAGGCTATTAAAATATACCTCCCTAGTGGATACAGGGGAAAGCAATCTTAGAATTTTAGTAGGTTTACCTGAACACGTACAGTACTTGTAGGATCCTCTGTGGTGTGTATTTTTTTTTTTTTTATTGGGTACCTTATGGGTATCATTTCTCACATGGACATATTTGACATTTCATTGACACCTGAAATATGTAAGCAGATAGTATTTTCTTGCCCAAGGGCACCTTGACTGCATCTCTAGACAAACGGGTTCAACTGGTATATCTGTAGTGTATACATACAATTAGGCATAGACAATTTGGCTGATTTTCTCTAGTTTTTCTATTTGATATCTGGGTGTGTCTGGGATTTTGGAGATAATAGATACTACACTGTTCTCTGTACCAACTGTGTTGTACTACACAATGAATATTTATCTTGGGATATATTCTCAGCTGCATTACAGACTGAGGACCCTTAATGTGGCTGTTTAATTGAGTGATGCACTCATTACCTCTTGTTTTTATTAAGTACAGTTTGCATTGCTCAGGGAAATTTTTCCTCTTCAGTTTTTTTTCTCCATTTGCCTATAGAGCTTTTTTTTATAGAACGTTTATAGAAGGTACATTTGAGCCTCTCTCAATCATCAGAACGTGCCTCGTAAGTTGTGCACTTACCGGAAATGACGAACACAACATTTGACCGTGACTGTCGCCCACCAAAATATCTCCTGGCTTTATTGGTCACTTCTTCTCGAACAAGCTTATAATCGTAATCACTTGTGTGTGCCCGTTTCGCTATACCTAGCCAGTGCTTTTTGGATAATCACTTGGCCTTTTTAGTATGTACGTACGCTCTTGTTAGCACTTCCATTGCTATAATCCATATGCTCTGGGTCATGTACTTTCGCTGATGCACTCCCAAACATCTGTTCCCTGGATTATCCTTATCTCCGCCTCTCATTCTGTCCATCTCAGGAACATTCCCATGATTCTGTCTCAGGAAATACGGTGCGGTGTGCTGGGATCCCATGCCGACAGCTGTGCATAGTGTACTCACACATTTGTTGGTGGTACATTTGCACTGGACAGTGTTCCATGCCCAATTTATCATCTCTAAGACTCTCTAAGTGTTTTTCTGGCTGTTACTTTTTGTCCGTATCTTTCTGAATTCCTAATGTTTATGTCTAGGGGGTAGATTGTTGTTTTTTAGGACCATAGTTCAAATGTCATGAACGGAGCTGTATGCTGATGCTACAAGATATAGTATACTGAGAAGCACAAGCAGTGTTATGCTGTCGTTATGAATTAGCCAACCACGTTATCACCGCTGAGCTGTCTTGCTGAAGGGTTGATGTTTAATTGTTCATGTTAGAGGGAGCTGGTCGTGTGTGCAGGCGTGAAGAGAGATGTCATCATTTTGCCGTGAAGACGCAGTGTATGAGTTTACTCTTCGTTGCAGGCGGTTTTCTTGTTAGCCATTGTAGCATGTCAGTGTGAATTATGTTGCTTCTGTTCAGCCAGGGAGGTTTAGCAGAGTTAATTAAGTGATATTTTGGTTTTTTATTTCAGTGTTTTCAGTTCTAAGCTGTCAAACGTTACCTTCAAGTAACACACATAGCAAATTATGGTTTTGGTAGAAATTCTAAAAGCATACTGTATTTTCATTAATCAATAATACATTAAAATGGCATAGATACAACCTAGCTTGCCAGTACTTGCCGATTAGATTTAACAAAAGCTCTGCGACAGAAAATTTATAGCGCAAATGTGCCTGATTTGATCTGAGCCTGCTTATGTGGTGTCAGGCCAATTGGACACAGATGAGATTAAATCCATTAGTGGTCTTAGAGAGACAGCGGGCCATCTGGGCCAGGAGAAATTAGTTTGTATCTGTATTAGTGTCCTTGACCAATTTAACCTGTTTACTTGACTCAAACATTAAAATTAATCAAAATAACTGTCTCTGTCTCCTCCCTAGTGAAATACCAGTGGCTCTTTTGTCTTCATAATGGCTCATGTCACAATACCATTGTAATTCTAATGGGTTGTGAGAAGAAAAATGCTACTACAACTATGATATTAGTAATGGTAAAAATACTATACTAGTATAAAAATACACAATATATAATAACAATACACAATAGATGTTTTTTTTCCAAATTTTTTGCTCTCCACACGGACTGTTTACCTACATGCAGCCAACGCCTGTTAAAACGTGATTGGTCAATACTACTCTGACTACAAACGGAAAATATACATTTTTGAATTCGATTTTAGTGTCAATACCAGGCCATACAAGTTATAGAGTCTAAAACATGTGGCCTGGTATTGACACTAAAATCAGATTTCATGCCAACAACAGTAATCTAACCACCTAGCATAACATAAAAAGTAGTCTCTTCTTTGTAGTGTCGCTTAGCACAAAGTAACTTGAGGTGCGTCAGTTTCTCATGATTCCATCTGCCAAGGCCATTATGCTAAATTTGGCAGCATGCCTTCGCAAGCATGATCCGGTCTTCTGTTAGGATGGATAGAATAACAATGCTTTGAGTTTCCTAGCATACCCTCAAGTGCTAGCTCGGGCACCCTTGACTAGCCAAGGACACTCCTATGGTTGCTCCATCTTTGTAGTTAAACCCCTATAGCGAGTGAGCCATATAGTTAATTCTCACTTCACTGGCACGATAATTGGAACTGTAATCCTCCCCACAACCCCCATTTTATGCTCTTTCTCTTTTCAGAATCAAATCCCTGTGATCCACTGACTGAAAACTGCACATTTTGAGATGTGTGCTACGCAGGTGTGTCTTTTACAGATTACAATTAGTTGTTAGCTATTGTCTGTAAGTAGAGTAGCCTAGTCTGGAGACCTCCAGGCTGTTGACACTGCTCCCATCACTTGACTTATGAGCATTGTGGAGAACCTGACTGTTTCCAAATGGAGCTGACACACGGTAGCCTCTGGACCATGCAAAGAAAGCATGGATGCCATCAAGTGACAGACAGCAGGGAGAGAAAAGGAGAAGTGGTTTGTAAGCGGGGTCTTGTTAAAGTCACAATACACACCCATGTTTCTCTGATTCACTGTGGGACTAGCATGTTCACATCAGGTTAGCCGACCTGCAGGGGTTTGCATTTCGGTGTTTTTTCATGTACACATCCGGGTCATGGAGAAAAGGGATGTTTCACACAATAGATGGTATAATAGTATGTCTTTGTGCGAATAAAAACTTTTTCAAACAGGTCTACGTCAGGCTGAGCTTGAAAATCTTAAGACACAGGGGCCATCAAAAACCACATCAAACACAGCTCTGTGGCTATTGGAATTGGGCTACTATGGATGAATAGACGACTGAGTGAATGAATAGTGCAGATGTACCATTGTCACTGGCCTATTGAACGTGTGTGGGAGTGGCTGGTCGAAGTTTAAACACGTCGTGGGCAGAGTTCCTGTTTACACGCCTTATCTCAACAGGTGTGCCTTTTTTAATAGCTTGGGGTGTGTGTGTGTGTGTGTGTGTACATTTGTGCTTGGTTGTGTAAATATTTAATACACTGTTTTGATACTATACACATAGTACTTTACTAATGGGGGCATTCACCAATGTCTGTTGTATTGTTTCTCCAATTTAAGGCCTTCAAAAGCTGCAAAGAAATGTATAGCAAGTAGCATCCATACTGAGGAATCGCAGTATTTGTTCACCCCTCTCTGGTGCACCAACCTATCCTTTTTTGTTGTTGCACAGGCCTGTGTCCCTTATATAATACATGCTTCTACAATGTATTGTGATATGCACATGCTTGTGCAACGAAAAATAGGGAAGTGGATTGCTGGCGAATCTTGCATTTGAAACTTAGTTAGCATTACAGATTTCATGTTTAGGGTGAGAGACGATGTATAAGCAATACACCGGTGTCAAATAAAACCAAATATTGCGCTAGCGTATCCGCCTGGTCAAACCACGTCTTGGTGCAGATGCAGGCGTTGTGTGGTAGTTTCCGTGCCTTAGGCGAAGGTGCACACACGCCACTTTTGTGTATGTTATGTTGGCCTATTTCGTGAATAATTTAACAAATGACTATTGTCCTTAACCTTTATAATTACAAAACAAAATATATGCACTTCCAACATAAAACAGTAAATGTGCGACAGCTTTTCTGTCTTAGCCGGTCTGGACTTTCAACGCCCATTACGAAATTGGCAGTTCACCATGACAGAGAGCACGCTGCTGTTAAAGGGAATCAGAAGAGCTGATTTGCTGCTACTGATAATTTATTAATTCTAAACGAACCCTTTTATAACTGCGCCACCGCTGCGCTTGATTACCACCACCGATCGACTTGCACCGTGAACTTTGCTAAATGACCTAATTGTAATTGTAGACACTTTTTATCCAAAGCGACTTACAATTACATGGTGCTAATCTATAGAGCAGATAGGGGTTAGGATCTTAGCATCTTGCTCAAGGATGAATATAGGTAGGATCGCCTGCGTCATCAGAACCAAAGCCCTCTGTTGACCCCTCCTGTGCGGCTGAACACAAACCCCTTCTTCGTGCTTGTTCTGCTCACCTCCTGTCCTTTCAGACGCTCTCTGTGGAGTTCTGACTTCCTTGAAAGCTCCCTTTAAGGGGGTTTTAACAAGCTAGAACTGCTGCTGTCCAGGGTATTAAATGCTTCCTCCCCAGTAAATACTAAACACAAGACCTCGTCCATCCACTCGTCTTTCACAATGACAGCCATGGTAGGACCCTCGGGCAGATGTGTAGGGGGGGTTCCATATTAAGTGGTGCTTTAGACTTGCAGGACATCCCTCTCTGGTCTGGTCTGGTTCATAAAATGTGTCCTAGATACTGTAATTTGAGCCTCAGGTTAGGTGATTTAAGATACTTGTTCTAGTGCCCGCAGTGCCTCATAATATATCAGATCTGTGGAAGTGGCGATGGCAGTGGGCCAGTCATTCTCATGTTTTTTTTGTTTATGTAAAGGAACATAATTTGAGCAGATTATTGTTTCTCGTTATGGACCGCCTATATGTGTTGCGTTGTACAGCAGCATATGTTAGGCGGTTTTTTTTTATACGTTTGTGTTGAAACAAATGTACATCCTTTCAGATCACATGCAGGGAATAATGTGTGTGTTTCCAATTACGGAACTGCTGTTGTGCCTCAGGTGAAGAGATCAGTCAATTCACCTTTGCTTTGTCATTTTGTGACAAAGAACACACTAGCTTCATTAAGTTTCTCATCTTCTTCTCATTTCCTCTCTTATCAGAGACACCATAATATCAATATCACAGTACCATGGCAGGTGTGTTCTTAACACTTTGCAGGAGATGCTAGTTTTTAGGGTGTACATGGCGGTAAAACAAGGCCGTGAGATTTGTGTGGATATGGGATATGTGTGTGTGTGTGTGTGTGTGAGCTTGTGTTGGCTGTCAGACTACATGCGGTGTGCGTTGCATCGTAATGTTCTCATTGGCTCAGTGCATATTTGCAGCAGCAGCGGCAGTTCCCTGATGTAAAAACAAGGCCTGCTGCTGTTGGCTGGAACACAGGCCTGAACCATGACACACACAGATACAGAGCAGATTAGATGATAAGAAAATGAGGAGCGTACAGGAGGAAGTGGAAGATGGTGGACACAAGGAAGTAGAGAGATAACATGGCAGGCGGAAAGCAGAGGCGTGGCACAAAGAACAGAAATGGATGCAGAACATCCAGGGCAGTCAAGGAGTGTACCTTTTTAAGAGTAAAGATTAAATTTCCCATAAGCCCGGTTGCCTTGTCACAATAAGCTACCTCTAATCTTTTTGAACGAAGTGTGTTTGGAGACTGCAAATTAGGGGAAAATTTTGCGTAGCTTCCAGATAAATGCTGCAACTCATTTAAAAAATACAAATCGAAAAAATGAGATGCAGTATCCTGCAGAAAGCATTCAGGCTATCGCTTCCCCTCTACAATGTTTCCTTCCCTGATAGCTAGAGATAAGAATCAAGTGTTGGCCACCTTCCCTCTATGTGGTTCTCAGACTGTGGCTTGTGGGTTGGTACCCCCTGAGTTGCTGCACGATACTTTTTGGGTGGTCGTTAAATCTTCTTGAAATAATCCTTTTAATTGCATTAATATTTCTGTGTATGGTTAATCCATATTTCTGCTGTTATGCTATTAAAAGATGCTATAAAATGCTATATCGTGTGCATGAGGTGGGGGTCACAGGTTTGAGCACCACTGCTTTATTGAAGCAGTTTGCTGAATCGACCGCTATGACCGTGCACTAATTAAACTTCCCCATGCATTCTTCCCTGGCACTTTGGTAACACAATACCTCACCCATGGGTGGAAAGATCGGACGATAATTCCCAGAGACCTGCCATTCTGGCTCTCGCCCCGGTGTTCAGTGAGTTATGATCGGTAAGGTGACTCTCTGTGAAAAGTTGCGGTTATTTATTTTCGGTTCTGAACAATATGAAACCTGAGTTAGGTTTGGAAATGGCCAAAGTGGGCATATTAGCCAGGATGAAAATATATCAGTTTGCTTCTCGTAAATATCTTTCTGGTGGTACACAGCTCACAGATGGCCATATATAAAGATGCACTACATATTTATGGGTGACCCTCCTCCATTATGTATTGGCAGATATTGAAGATACATTCTGTGATCATAACAACAGGGTGCTGGGTAATTTTGAGCGAATGCTTCTGCCCCAGGTCAGCCAAAATAAGCAAATTTTAAGCCTGTTTGAACCTGAACATGAGAACATGTAAATATGACATTTAATTGAACGATTTTTGCACTTGCATGCACACACACAACAAACAGACACAACTCCCACCGATGGGGTACATCATACCCGACTTCTCCAGCCCAACTCCCGTGGGATTAACGAATCAACACACCCGGCCGTGGGACTTTCCCACACGGCCGTACACGCCGAGTTACGTTCTCTGTGAATCACACCGTCCAGTGTTATAGGCTCACTGCCAGCCTGCTAGCTCCCATGGATGCTGTTTGCCAAACGCCCCACCGCTGGATTAAAACGTTGAGGTGGATTGAGGTTGATTATGCTTCTAAATGTTAGCTGAAGGGTGTACAGTACACTTTTCTTCACAGGCTTCGTAAACGCGCACACACACACTCTCTCACGCTGGTGTGGTCCCACAACTGGACAGGGTTATTAAGTTTTAATTGGGTGAAGTTAAATAATACAGACTCAATACTTCTTTAATTCATATTCTCTCTCTCTCTCTCTCTCTCTCTCTCTCTCTCTCTCTCTCTCTCTCTCTCTCTCTCTCTCTCTCTCTCTCTCTTATTTATATATATTGATCTATCTTGGAATAAATGTGTATTAACAATAAAGATCCTTACCAAAACACCCAACAGTAGTAACAGTGGTATGTGTAAACAGACTGTACATTGTTACTCCTTGTAGCCAACCAATACGTTTAGTGGTCTCTCTCTCTTTCTTGGTCTCTTTCTTGGTCTCTTTCTTGGCCCTGTTGACAGGGTTAGAAGGCCTGTTGACAGTCCTAGTGCATTGGGGGCAGTTGGAGGAGGTCTGTTTTGTTGGCTCTGTGTGCTCTGTATTTCCTGAGGCCAATGGGACCCAGATGTGTGGTGACAGCAGCCATTTGAGGGATTGGGGGGATTGTCACAGTCAGTCAGTCAGTCGGCCACGCGTGTGTGTACATTGCGTACCTTGTCGTTTTATCTTTTTATAGTTGGATGTTTAATAAAGAAATGAGTTAGCTGGTTGGCTAGCTAGCACATAGCCTACACATTAAGGTAAAAAGTATTAACCAAAGTATTGTAAAATCAAACTAACAGAAGTCGTTGTAATACTCTGGCACCATTATCTAATAAATTATATACACTACAAATTGTTATAGCCTCTCAACCACTGCCTCAGTTTATTTCTGTCTTTAAATGTTACTTTCCCTTCCTCCTGCTTACTAAGTACACCAGTAAGCCTATTGTTTATCATTAATTTTCTCCTTTTGCTCCATCAGTGCAACTCAATATTACATTTTAATTTCATTTTTACAGCTGTGAGTGATATCACTTTCTCATTGCTTGACCTTAAAACCTTTGGTCACATTTGTCTGTAAATTTGGGACATGTATTAAACTGTCTAATAGTCATCGAGCAAGTCCTATCATTACTGTTTGAAGTCCTAATCCCATGTGAACAGCAGTTTAACAGGGGTCAGTCGGTTTTAAGAGTTTTATTAGCCTTTTGTCCCTGTACCCAGTTAGAACTGCTCTGGACCTCCACCGGAGTTTCCTCTGGCTTTGCCCGTGTGAACAGCCTGCGATGCTAACCGCTAGAGCTTGCCACAAGAAGGAGGCCTTCATAGCAGTGTGTGACATAATGGCTATGCAGCCATGAGTCCATACTGTAAGTAAACCCACATGTCCACGTGTAGACTTGTTCTTGGAGGGACATTGACAACCCAACTTGTAGAATTTATAATAAGACTAGTAATAAAGGGGTTTAACTAAGGCGCAGATAAACCCTGTATTAATGTGTGGCGGGGATGTTGGTGTATGACTCATAGATTGGTGGACAGCTGTATGGTCTGTGAGCCTAGGACTGTAGACCTACTACTTCATTAGCATTTGTGTTCAATATGTGTGCGCATACGTTTTTAAAGAGCAGCTTATCCCTATATTCCCCTCATTTGCGTTATACCAACCAGATAAAGAACCCCAATTTTCTGCTCCAGCTTTTTATCATATTGTATATTTTCAACTGTCCACAAATGTGTGGGTGGCTGTAGAGGGAGGGGCAGAAAACAATGTGAACCAAGTGCTGTAGGGGGAGGAGTAGAAAGGAGTGCGTGCCACTGAGCGCTCAAGTGCGGGTGGCGTGTGCACTGTGCACTGTCAGAGTTATCCTGGACACAAATGAAGGAGTGTTCCTGTCAGATCTCTAGATTGCGTTGTGTGTTTGACCTTTAGGAGAGCATCAGATAATGGTCTTTTACATTTGATTATTGTGTGTTTGCCACTCCTGCCTTAGCTAACTCAAGCTAGCTTAGGAGAGGAGGCCCTTGAATCTGATCTATCACGCTTAGGTAACTGCACTTCTGTCCCTCTGTCTGCCCCTCTTTTTCCTAGAAAGCCAGCGTGTAGCTCATCTAATGCCTTTGAAGCAGCTTCCTCTGAAATGCTAAGTGTCACAGAGAGAGAGAGAAGGCTGAGAGACTAAGAGGCCAAATGAGAAAATGGAGAGAGAGAGCGCGACAGATACAAGAGACAGACGGGGGAGGAAGAGTGAGGGAGGGAGAGGAGAAGGGGAACAAAGGCAGTGGGATGAGGGGGATTTTGCGTTGATGCTGCGCTTTGAAGGAGGATGGAGGTGAAAAGTGAATCTGAGGAGAAAAGGAGAGGCTGGAAGACGAGAGGCTGGAAGATGAGATGCAGGTGACAGACGCGCACTAGACATCCTGTCTGAAGATCATCGAAGGTTGTCTTTTTTAGATGCAGTGTGTACACACACACACACACATATTGGGGCTTGGTGCCTTTCTTATAAGTCAGTAGTCCCGGTGGCCTCAGTAGAAAAAAATATGATTTATTGTTCAGATTATTTTATTTAGTTTTCCGGATAATTTGAAACGTACAGATTTGACAATACATGCGCATGTGTCCACAGAGCAATGAATAACCAAACAATTATCTAGCAGTTACTTTGTTAACATAACTTAACGAACATCAAAGATCTCATGCTTGCTCATCAATCTGTTCATACCTCATCAAAAGAGGTCTTCTTTATCCATCTGTCAGATGCAGGGATCGATTCAGCAATGTTACAGTTTCACTTGTCAGCTTCTTTTGACTCGTCAAGTTAATTATAGCTCAAGAAGAGCCAGAGACATGTTCGCTAAATCAACAGTTTGCTAAATAAAAACCAAACGCACGCCTTTGAGCCCAAGAAGATTATAGAGTTGGTGTAAAAATATATATATATAAATAAGAGCTAATGCATAGTCAGTCATCACCACTTATGAATGTTACAGCTCATACGCTTAAAGGGCAGATGATGCACCTGCCCTTGGTGTGTGTGTGCGTGTTTTACGCTTCACCTGCACTGACAGGAAGAGCTAAAAGGTGTATGATGTCTTGGAGATCGCAGTGTGGGCTAGTAGCATGCCTTGTAATGCTAACACAATCTCGTTAACATTAATAAAACGGTTAAATGTTAACTTAATGTATTCATATCCGAGGTTTGCAGCGATACTTTCCCATATGTTTTCTTAATTCTGTAGACTTTATGACCGTTATCGACACTTTTACCGGCTGCTACAGAATGCAAACAATAGCTTGTTCCGCTATTGTCATGTGACATCAATGGTTTGTTATGATTGGTTCAACCCAATCTGGACGAACATATGAAAAAGGGACCTTGAAGCAAATAAAATGAAAGGAATGATCCTTGTTTCATAACCACATTTTGCGACGATTCGACTGGTGAGATTGACAGACGATTTCAGGCTCCTTAGATCGAATAGTCGACTATTTAGGGTCACCCCTACACTGCTGGGTCAGCCTGATGTATGAAACCAGGCTGCATGTGTCAGTGGAGGAATGTATGTGATGTGATGTCACTGTGCTCAGAGTGGCAATCTAGTGAATGTCTACTGTATGTAAAAACAGAACTGGGAGGCAGCTCTTTGGGAAAAGGTTTGAGACACGAAACCACCTTTATACTATACTACTAAGTGTGTTTAATTTCCCAGGTTTCTTCCAATTTTCTTTCATCTTTAAGGTTGGGGTGGGTTCAGGTACAGTGTGATTGATGTCGTGCCACAGTGGTTGTAGCCTGGACCTGAATTAGAATTGTGTCTTACACAACACGTTTCTCTGTCCTGGTGAAAGAGAACTTCTCTCATTTTGTTACTTTTAATGCTGTCTTGTGGTTATAAAAATCAAAATAGAACACATTTTGACAATGGATTATAGTGGATTATCGAGCAAATTAAATCTAAATATCTAATGAATATTAAAGGCAGTGGCCCAATTACAATTAGGTCATTTAGCAGACACTTTTATCAAAAGTGACTCACAATTACATGGTGCTATTACATGGAGCAGGTAAAGGTTAGGCATCTTGCTCAAGGATGCTTACAGGTAGGCCAACTCTGGGGCTCGTACCCACGACCTTCTTGCTGGGAGTCTCATTTTCTCATTTTCTCCCCATATTTTTTGCTCTGAACTTTGTCAGAGCGTGACAGACGGTGAGGAGGAAGGCTTAAGACTGGCACTCTGTCTTAATTATACCCCAGCAGTCTTAAATTAGCCACTAGGGGCTAAACTACCACAAATCAGTATAGGGTCATTGCTGCTCTTTAAGAAAGGCTTTGAGTGGAATATTTTGTTTATGCCCTTTTAAAATGATTCATTCTTTTTGTCCCCTTTCCCTATTCTGGATAGAGAAACCCAATATTAAGAGAGAGAGCAACATTGAATATAAAGATTTTACTGTACCAGGCATGAAACAGTCAAAAGGGCCATGTGTATGTTTGTATACTTGTGTGGGTGCGTTTGGGTGAAGGGTGGTTATCAAAGGTATAATCTGGCAGGCTACAGATAACAAGCTGTAGTTGTTAAATGAGGCAGCAAATGTGATGTCACCTTCCACGCTTGTGTACAGACATGCACAAAATCACACAACCACATCACAAGTGTAAGGACACACGCTTTCCTTTTTGAGAGAGAAAGAGAGAGACCCCACCCCGGTGAGTGTTCTGGCTGGGCTGTTGGTAATCAGCAGGTGGCTGAGTCACACCCAGTCCATCAACAAAACCCCCCACATCCATCAGCAACCTTTGACCTCCATAGTCATGCAGATTTCACAGTTAGTGACTTGGACCACGTTCTCCTTTCAGTGTAAAACTAGGGTTGAACGATTTCAAAACTTTTGCTGTTACCATGACAAGGAGATGTCGGGCAACACTGACGCCAGCCTCTAAATCTGCCACATTCACTGTTAGGTTATACAATGAATATTGCAGTCTATCAGTAATCTGAGTGTAGAATGTATAATATGCATGAAAAAGGAACAGTTGCTTAAAGAAGCACCAAGCGATGTTTGAGACCGAAAATTAAATACATGAAATGAAATGCATGATTTATTATCTTACATATTTTAAACAGGCTTCAAAGCGAAGATTCAAAGCATTGTACAGAATGAACTGTTCCCCCTACCACGGAGGTCGGAGGTTTGCTTATAGAGTGAGCATTGGGACTAGCTGCCGCTACATCAGCAGGTGTCAGTATGAACTTTATATGTGATCACATGTGAGCCACATGTGAACTACTTGTGAACTACATGTGATCACACCGCTTTCACATGTGTAATCCATATGGGTTTTCTGTTTATTGGGGTACCTATACTTGTTTTTCAGAAAATGGGTCAAGTGTATTTATAATTCATCATGTCATTAATTAATAGGTTGGCTTCTATCTAGCGCCCCTCTCTGCAGCTCTTGACTCAGTAAATTGTATTAAATATGTCTTTTAAGCTAGCGTTACAGAGACATGCAGCTTCGCAAGCTGTGAAATTAGGCTTTTCTGCCACACCGCGAGATATGTTTGCTGGCATAACGCGACATGACAGTATGGAGGAGCGCAACACAGCGTAGACATTAGCATATTGCTAGGAATAGGAAGCCAATGTTACCCGTGTACTCATTCATGCAAGACACACAGACACACACAGGGTCAGCACATTTGATTCATCTTCAAATCTAACATATGGCAGGCTAAATGCTATGTTTTGATTCTTAGCTAATAGAAGACATTCTGAAGATTTTTTTTTCAGTTCATTCTGGCATCCATATGGCACTGCAGGGTACGCCATTCATGGGTAAGGACTGGGGTCAATTGAGTTTTAACTGGCTCCATCCTCAGTATGACATACCACTGTAATAACGCTCATGACAGGTGTGCAGCTGTTTCCCACTCTAGAACGGTTCCTTGTTTGTAAACAATGAATGCTTTTAGCAAACTTAAATGATTTGACTGGTATGTTCTTGTGCTTTTCTTGTGCACGTGTTCTGTTCCCACCTCCCCCACACAAACGCATGTTTTGTGTGCCACACATAAAGACCAATCTCCGTCACGCGTGTTTCTGTGTTGTGGCCTCCAGTCCTTTTGGGGACTGTAGCGTGAACCACACACACACACACACACACACACACACACACACACACACACACACACACACACACACACACACACACACAC
>JAOEHI010051069.1:0-12099 GCA_025447815.1 Percopsis transmontana | reverse complement strand
AAAACCACATTAAAAAAAATTGTGCGTGGCACACACCCCTCCACCGGGTGCCCCCTAATTGGGTGGGGGCCCTGCGGTTGAAAAATAAACTGTTAACCCCCCCCCCCCCCCCCCCCCCCGAGAGGTCATATTTATACATTAGTAAGCTACACTGTATGTTGTCCAATAACAAATTGTGGTTTGCAATGAATAGTTGATAGTTGAGTTTAACTATGAACTATTTGGGGGTCGTTCCAACTCAAAAAGTATGTATCTGTATATGCCTAGTACACCATGATAATAAAAACTGTACAATATTAAAATGTGTATTTTGGATGGCTTACAGTTGACGTGTGGCCTTAGACTCGCTAAAGGAATACTTATGGTACTGAGTAGACTAGGCACTGTGCTACAAGCTGTTGTAGGAAACCGGACCTGGGGATGCTGTGACCTGTATTGGGCTGCTGTTCTGCCTCACGCAGCTCCTGTGGGAACGCGGCAGCACACACTGCCAGGCACAGGGCGACGCATACAGAGCACTTCGGAAAAGGGCAGGGGCTCTGGCTTGTGTAAAGGCCACAGAAACGCGAGCCATGTAGATGCATGATCACACACACACACACACACACACACGAATACACACCGGCTGTATTGTAGACTGGGTCAATACTGCCCTCAAGTCAGCCTCTCAGCAGTCACAAGAGCTTGTGTGATTACACAATTAGTCACATGTACAGGGCACAATGCTGATTCAATTACACTATTTCGCCATTATACTCTACTTAATGCGTAAGCCAGTCAGTTTGTTCTGCCCGTTCTGCTGTACATCTAGTGATATAAGATTTAGAAGTCTGAATTTATATTTAAGGCCAGTGCTGGATACGCTGGCGTCTGTCAGAATGCCTCTATGTCTGTCTATTGATGCCATCTGCTGCCTTACTTGAGCAGAACAAATGGAGGATGAATTTTCAATAACATAAGATAGTCCATGTGAATATTTTAAATATTAAATGTATTCTAGTAATTTTCATTTCAAAGTAATGTGTATGTTTTCCTATGCATGTAATGATATGTTTGTGGAGGACTGTAAAATACAAAAGGGGTGGAATCTTTTAGTTTTGTTTCTGTAGTTGATGAATCTGTGCGTTTGTCGCCCCCGCCAGGTAATGAGAGAGAAGGGCTCGTCAGAGGTTCTGAACGAGCTCTACGACAAGGCCGTGGACAAGCTAGAGGGTGTGAAGAAGGACTACGACGCCCTGAGCAAGCGCTACGGCGAGAAGGTGGCCAGCCACAACACCGACCTGAGCCGCCTGGAGCAGGCAGAGGAGGAGAACCGCCGGCTGCAAAAGCAGATGGACGCGCTGCTCAAACAGCGCGACTCGGCCATGCACTACCAGCAGCAGTACTCCACCTCGCTGAGGAGGTGGGTTGGGACGGGCGGGGGTCTGTGGGGCCACAGGACTAGTTTTAAAATAGTCTTTTTTTTTTTTTATATATATATATTTTTTTATATTTCATTTTATATTTTATTGTTCATTTAATTATTTTTGAATTTATTTTTGAATTTTAGTTTAAAAGTTACAAACGGTACCTTGATTAGCAATTAAAAATGTTTAATAAAAAAAAAAAAATGTAACGTTGCCAAAAAGATGTTGTTGCTTTGACACTTGTGTCCCTCCTGTGGCGTTTATAGTTAAATAGTGTATTTATATCTTATCTAGGCTGCCATGTCCATGTGACACACACAAAGAGAACAAAGCAGCAGAGGTGATGTGAAGAATAGTCAGCTGGACCACAAAACTAACACACGTCTATTTTATATGGGGACCTAGTAAATATAGCTTAGCTCAGCCCTTCACTGCCTTCCTTCTCCTCTCCATAGTTTGATTCAGTACAGGATGAGGGGTTTATATACACAGGCTCTTATAAAGCAGCCCAGTTTATATGAGGCAAAGTTGTGTTCCAGGAGAAGCCAGGATGCCATCATTTCATAATGGCAGGGAATAAAAAAGGTTCTCTTAAAAGCAGTCTCTGTGTATCCTCCCAGGTTTGATTCAGTGCAGCAG
This sequence comes from Percopsis transmontana, assembly GCA_025447815.1. NCBI lineage: Eukaryota > Metazoa > Chordata > Actinopteri > Percopsiformes > Percopsidae > Percopsis > Percopsis transmontana. Next base: position 10,054 of record JAOEHI010051069.1, on the reverse strand, counting down.
GAGCTGAGCAAGTCCTCTGCCCAGAACCGGGAGCTGCACCGGGAGATGGAGCGGCTGCAGTCGGAGGTGACGCGCTACAAGAACCTCCAACTGAAGGCCACCAAGGACTGCGAGAAGTACAAGGAGGAGCGGGACTCTGTGTTCAACGAGTACCGCCTCATCATGAGTGAGCGGGACCAGGTGATCAAGGAGCTGGACAAGCTGCAGACGGCGCTGGAGGCCGCCGAGGCCCGGCTCAAAAACACCTCCTCGGAGAGGGTGGTGGCCAGCGAAGAGCTGGAGGCACTCAGACAGGTGCGGAACTCAACGGTCTACTCAGTATAGCACAGTAGGCAGAGCTGGTGGTGCATGCTTGGTTAAGAAGGTGCAAAAAAATCTGTGTATTACAGTAACATGATAAGTTTCATCATAGAAATAAAAGAAATGCATTTAAAAAATATATATATATTTTTTAGATTAATTCTTTTAGAAATAAGAAAAATTCATTAGAATAATGGAAGGAAAAATAATAGAAATATTTACAGCTAATACGCTTTATATTAGCTGTAAATATTTATATAATTTTTTCCTGACGTTTTCATGTTGATACACATTAGTTTGGAGAACTTGACTCGCCAGCCAAAAGCTTTGCTTCCACTCTAGCATTTTAAATGTTTCCCTGTAGATCAAGCTAAACCATCTCCCCTACGAGAATGCTTATTTTGCATCCGGTGACGCAGACACATCATTAGTGGAATCACTTGTCAGTCACTCTTGTCCGCCACTGAAATAAAGCATTGTCCTCAAACCAAAAAGGTGGTTGGAAGAATAGGCATGTTAATTTCCAGTTCACCACTCGTCTTCCTGTCCTTCAAATACAGTATTTTCCCTCGCACTACATCAGATGACATCCCCTTTGTTTCCCCCCCCCCCCCATGGTAGGAGTTGAACTCGTCCCTGGTGGACAGGGACAGGGCCATCTGTGAGAGGAACGAGCTGCTGGAGAAGTACTGCCACGAGGTGAAGGACAAGGCAGAGGCCCAGAAGGAGCTGAGCCAGGCCTGCAAGGACATCGAGACGGTCCGGGAGGAGAGGGACGTGGCCCGCAAGGAGAGGACCGAGGCCATCATCCAGAGGGACCAGCTGCTCCGCGAGTACTACCAGGCCAGACAGGTCGAACACGCACGTCTATCACTCATGCCCAAAGGCGGGCCCGTGATAAAAGTATTGGATTATATCAGGGGGAGGATCATGTTTGGGAGTCTTTTTTATAATTTTCCATATTCAAAAGATGCCAGTGTTTGGTCTTATTGTGAGCTCCCAGTCTCCGTTAATGTACAGGTGTTTGACCTCCAGAAGGAAGGTCCTGGGTTTGGTCCCTGACATCCCTCCTCCCTAAAATACTTGTAATTAAACTCTGGATTATATGATAAATGACCAAATTGTAATAGTTCAATCCCCTAAAAGTTCAGATGACTTTAATATACTTTAATATACTTTTAATGAGCGTGTTTTCTTCCCTCCCGTGCAGCGAGCCTCAATGACTGTGTGTTTGTCTTGTGTTCTCAGAAACAAGACTCTGCCACCCTGGACATGGAACGGGCCAACAAGGAGATTGAGGTGCTGAGGAAACAGTACGAGGCCATGTCCCAGGAGCTGAAGGAGGCCACACAGGAGGCTGAGGTGGCCAAATGTCGACGGGACTGGGCCTTTCAGGAGAGGGACAAGATCGTGGCTGAACGGGAGAGCATCAGGTGAGCCCTTTTTAGCTGAACGAAATAACTTATACATATAAATATGTGTATGTTCATGTTTTCTTTAATTGTTAATTTTATATAATAGTACAAAAAAGTGAATTTGAGGACCTGTCTGAGGATGCTGTCTAATATTTGTTCTCCATCTTTAATGCTGTTCTACTGTATCGGCTGTCCTTTCCTAGGACTCTATGTGATAACCTGCGAAGGGAGAGGGACCGGGCGGTCAGCGACCTGGCCGACGCCCTGCGAAATCTGGATGATATGAGGAAGCAGAAAAACGACGCATCGCGAGAGCTCAAAGAGCTGAAGTGAGTCTCTGGTCTAGTTCTAAAGCAACCAACCTCCCCAGGAAGCAGCTATACCTGAAATAATGGAAATGGCAAAGCTGTGACGATGGTATACAATATTTAAAGAAAATCTTCCCCTCGTTGTGGGAGGCAGCGCTAAAACCATCTCGCTTATACTTTTTTTTTTTCTCGGTAAGCCCTTCTATTCAGTATGTGACTAGCTGTAAACTCTGCTATGCAGCCATTGCGGACCTCACTCTGTTTTCTGGCGCCACTTCCACATGCAGAGATTAAAAATGTAATCCCAAAAAGCGTCAGTGTTTCTCTCACACACACACACACACACACACACACACACACACACACACACACACACACAGAGAGACAGAGACAGAGACAGACAGTTTTTCACCATTTCTCTTCTCAACTCTGTACCTCCCTCCTTGAAAGCTTGCTCATCTAGAGTATTAAAGCTCCCTCTGTTGGCCAAACTTGACATGACAACCTTGGAATGCTCAGCAGTAGAGCATGCAGGGACCTTTGAGAGATCCTCCTTCAGCCTCTCCAAAGAACAGTGCAGGATTGGGATTATAATGTCAGAATATCCCCTTAAGGTGTGCCTCAGTAGGGCACCATGCATCTTAGTTGACAGCATGGCATTGTTGCCTGCTACTTTTAGGTTTCTCATGAATTCAAATAAATTTGACTGTCCAAATCCACCCAGTAGAATAAGATTTGTTGCCATCAAATGGGGAAAGGGAAAATGGGCTGAACAGATGGGATGGGTTGGGGCTAATATTCCTTTCTTCACAAGTAGGAAACTGTTTCTCACTTTTTGGAACTGATTTATGTTTTCTTGCACCCGTTTTAGGTGGAACCCACAATGATGTCACCTTTTCCTGGTTTCTCTAACCATCCCCACGCTCTTTTAAATGACCTTTCACCCCTTGTTAATATTTCTTCCTGTGTCCAGAGAGAAGATGGAGAGCCAGCTGGAGAAGGAGGCCCGGTTCTGTCAGCTGATGGCCCACAGCTCTCACGACTCAGCCATCGACACTGACTCTTTAGAGTGGGAGACGGAGGTTGTGGAGTTTGAGAAGGACAGGGTAAGGCTAGAGCTTAAATCGCATTTAAAGAATGTTTTGTGCCACTGCTTCTTGCAAGCTAAAAAAGGATATAAAAAAAGTCATGCAGAAATTGATGCTGAACTCTGGTCCGGTGCAGATTCACAAAGTGAGTTAGCATTTTTTCCTCATTACAGGACGACATGGATTTAAAGGCACTTGGGTTTGATATTGCTGAGGGGGTGAATGATCCATATTTACCAGGAGACTGTGGAATATTTGTGACGAGGGTGGACAAAGGAAGCATTGCAGATGGAAGGTTAAGGTGAGGGGAGGGGGGGAAAAAAAGTCCATATCGTACATTTTAAATTCATTCTTTCAGTCCTTCACTCTGCTGCTATCTGTTCTTTCAGAGTAAACGACTGGTTGTTGAAGATCAATGACGTGGACCTGACCAATAAGGACAGGAAGCAGGTGGTGAAGGTTGTGCTTAATGGCGGAGGCCTGATCAACATGGTGGTACGAAGGAGGAAGTCCCTGGGAGGAAGACTGGTCACTCCCATACACATCAACCTCATGGGGCACAAAGGTTAATGGATGGATTGAGTTATATAGTTATTTGCTTTTCATTATTTTTATCATTGTTTTTGTATTCCCTTATTTCTTCTCAATATCCTGTGCGCTCCCCTATGTTCCAGACAGTGGTATCGGCCTGGAGAGTGGAGTGTTTGTCACTGCCGTTGTCCAGGGCAGTCCGGCAGCCAAGGAAGGCTCTCTAGCTGTGGGAGATCGTCTTATTGCTGTGAGTCAACAACAGCTTCATAACATTTAAATTGTCCTCCCTTTTTCCCCCGCACATCCACCATAGAAGAGCTACCACATATTTCCAGGGTTTTCTAAAAGTCATTCCATTCCAATATCAGCCCTCCACACCCTGATGAGAGAGGATTTGGTTGGGTAACTGAAATGGAAACGTCTGTTTGGGTTAAATCCTTAAGCTCTGTACCTCTTTAGGTGGCTAGGTGGAGCTGTCCCCGCACTGTTGCGTTGGAAGGTGTCTGCACCCCCCCCCCCCCCCACACGTCTCAGTTCAGGAAGAGCAACCGTGTGTCTCCTTCACCTTGGCTCTTATCTTCATCAAGCAGCATTGGCAGAAATCTACCTGAACTGTGCCCAATGCTTAGATATCACCTGGCTCACCTTTTTAGCAGCGGAACGGCCTCGTCCCATTGGCCAGAAGAACTGATGTGCAAGACGATAGCTTAGCTGCTTCAGCAATTTGCGATGGTTAGAACAGATGACGCTTAAGAGATGTTAATCGCAGAGCTTGTGATCTTATAGCATGCCCTTGTAGCTGTTAATCACACCCCCGTATCGGGTTATATATAACATACTAAATGCTTAATTGTGTTTTGCAAAAAGAGATTGAGTGTACAGTGCTGAATCGACGATCAGGATGTCCTTAGCTGAACCCCTTGGTCCATAGTTGGCTAGATTAAAATGTAAGTGAGAACATTTCCAAGCTAATGTGCAAAGTTACTTTTATCTGACCCCATTTTGTAAGAAAGTTACCTAACTCGCTTTTCCATTTCGGTCCGTATTTTTAAAATGCCTCTGAAGTCAAGCCTATTGTGATGGAAATGTGAGACTGCGTTAAGGGTGCTTAGGTTTGAAAGGTGTCGGCCTACATTCCCTTTGGTTTCCCCTCTGCAGCACAGTTAGACAAGTCTCGCGCTCCATGCAAAGTCAATTCCTGGAGACTGACATGTGGTACTGTATGCGTGTCTAAGCGCACACATACACTAACGCGCCCCAAAATCGACTGAGCAATAAAAAATGCATGTTTTTGTGAAGCCTTGACCTTATTTCAAGTCTCTCTTCTCCCCCAGATAAATGGCATTGCTCTGGATAACAAGTCAGTAACGGAGTGCGAGGCCCTGTTGAGAAACTGCAGGGATGCGCTCAGCCTCTCTCTAATGAAGGTGGGCCACTGTCAACCCCGTCTCTGAGCACCTTTTATTTCTGCAGGGAATCTTCAAGGCCTCCTCTGACTTGAACTTGGCCTAGATGGCGCCTTCTGCTACTGTTTGTTACATCTATACCGGGAGGCTTTACGTTAAATGGGTTTTTGTTTAAATTCTTTCAATACATTTACATCTTAACCTAAAAGTGTACATCATAATTGTGTCTTGACTGCACTCCTCTCTACTCCTCCTACTGTAAAATTCTCTCTCCATTCTTTTGTAGTGGTTTCAAAATATAAACTGTGAGCTGGGACTGATACAATACAAGCAAGTACTCTTTTAAGGCATACTTATTTACAGAAGTTAATTCTTTAATTTGTCCTTCCCACAGTTTTTCTCTCACAGCACGTCGGGCCAGAACATCTTCGAGAGCCTGCGCGAGTCCTCGGAAAAGCCCAATGGGCGCGCCCACCTGTTGGAGGTGCACTCTCGGAACAGCCGCAACCTCAAACACAACAGCTCCACGCAGACAGACATCTTCTGCCCTGACCTCAGCGGCGCTAGCACAGCTAGCTTCCCCGCGGAGAGGCGGAAGCTCAGAGGCGACGCCGATGAGGCGGTGGTCTACGGCGACATGCGGAAGCCCTTCTCCACCGGCTCCCTCATCACCACCAGCCTGCGGCCCGCCTCCGACCTGGGCCCCAGCCGCTACGGCCCCAGTGCCTTCAAAGAGTGTCGTCCCTACTCCAAGGCCCCGTCCTCCTTGCCCTATGACCCCGTCTCCCCCTCAGACTGCATAATGATGGAGACCACCTCGGAGAAGAAGCATAGCGGGGGCACGTGGCCAAAGGTGATGGCAGGGGGCATGTCGGTCGCCCCCGATAACGCTGGCCCGGTCTCGGCGTCCGCCCAGCTCTCCATTTACAAGTCGCCCAAGCAGAGGAAGTCCATCTTTGACCCAGACACCTTCAAGCGCCCCGAAACGCCCTCCTCCAAGATGGAGTACATGGCAGCCAATCAAATTGGGGCGGCGGTCTGCCACTCCCCGCAACCGCTAAGGGCGGACTCTCTCCCCCCGTCGACCGCCCCCACCCCGACCCCTCCCACCCCGCCCACCCGCAGTGACTCCTTTAAATTCAAACACAAACACCAGAGCAGCTCTGCCTCAGACTGCACCGTCACCTCCGACGGCAAGGGGGAGGCCGCTGTCTCCCTGCCAACGGGAGAGAGTAGAGAGAGGGCCGACCGAGAGAGGGACAGGAACGGAAACCACTACTTTCTGGACGGCAAGGTCCTGATCTCGCGGAAGTCGTGCGAGGAGGACATTGGCCGAACCAGAGGGGAGGAGCCGGAAGTGAAGAGACCACGCCCCAAATCTGCCCCCGCCCTCCGACGCAGGATGACCCCCCAGACTATCACCCTCCCCACCTTTCAGGTAAACCCATGTGATGCCCTAAACAGGGACTAGATTCTGATTTAAAGGAATAAGTCACAATATTTCTATTGTTTAGTTCCCCCGATAAAACGTTAATTCTATCTTTCACCTGATATTTAGCTATAGCGGACCTATTAGAGAGAAAAATATAGTTGGGTAAAAGCTGGCATTAAATGGAAAATTTGGAGAATTTGCGTCCATATTTGGCCTGTGACGTCATACAACTTACAAGATCTATAGTAGGGATGGGCGTTTCAAGCTAAATTACTTTTCGATAGTCGCTGGGAACTGTTTGATTATTAATCGAAGATCGGTTAGCTTACGCCGAGGCGTAACGAAGGTGCAATATTACCGCCTTAAACGCTGTGTAAAAAGGGCGCTGAATACAAGACTTTTAGGTGCATTTCCGCCACCTTCTGGCTGTAGTAATGCATTACTTAAAAACGAGGGAAGAAGACTAAATGATAGTTGCATAAGCTATTTTCTTTATTTAATTTTTAATTTAACGACCACTCGATTATTTGAAAATCATGACCCATTCCTATTCTATAGTGCTCCTGTATGGATTACAGTATACTGACAGTTATGCGTACAACTATACCACATGGAGCAACTTATATTTCCGATACAAGACAAGGATTTAAAGCATTTATTAATGACTAAAATGTGTTGGATTATAGTGCAATGGCCATATGTTTGCTTTAGTTACACCTCCTAAAATACTAGTATGTGAAATCTTGAAAAGATGAGTGATGATGGTTCTGTCCACGGTACTGTACCTGTTCCAGACTGCATAGATCATTTGCGTATCAAATAGAGAGAGACGGGCAAGGGATACGTTCGAAAAGTTCCTGTTTTAAAACCTGTCTGGACTTAAATCATCCTGACGGCGTAGCAACACTGTATCCATTTTGTAGTAGTATTTACAGCCCTGTTGGAATACGGCCTCTGAGCCAGCACCATGGAGTGATTGATACCTCTGCACTGGAGCGCCTAGTCAACCCTGAAAGCTGAGTCAATGCCTGGGGACTCTGACAAACCACCTCTCACCCAGGAGGATACAGAGAGAGAACTGGCAGACTTTCCTTCTCTTTTATTGCTTTGTGATGTCTGTGCTGTCGACTTTGTTATATGGTACTTATGTGTGGCGTGGGGTGGGGGTGTCCCTGCGTAAGAGCGGGATGTTTTGTTACCTCAATTGGGGCGCATCGTGATTGTTTTCGTCCTGTGGATTTGTCCCAGAGCTACTCCAGTGACGACCATTCTCCTGAGCCCAGAGAGATGCTGCGCTCGTCCCCTAACCGCTCCCACAGACACAGCGTAGGCTTTGTCCCCCCAGTCTACAATGGCAGCCTACCCCCCAGTGAGTCTCTCGCATGCTTGGACGAAACACTTTTCTTTCTTCTTAGTTTACACGCACACACACACACGCGTGCTTTTTGTCACAAACATCATCGGCAACAATGAATTAAAGGGCCCCTAGAATTTAAGTGTTTTATCTGAAGGGGCTGGGTTAATTTTTGGAGAGGGTGTCTCTCCAAAATGACAGATATGTGGTTATTGTATGTATATCTAACATGGGGGTCTGCACGGTTGCACCAGACTCCACCCACCGCGGGCTGTCTCCGTGCCCGGCAGTGACGGCCGTCATGAGGAATCCGGTGTACACAGTGCGCAGTCACCGTGTACACGCCAGCAACTGTCCCTCTGTCGCCTCCCAGATCTGTCACCAGCACACGCACACCAGGTAACCACGCAATCACCTCACCGCCTTCACGAGTGATTTATTCAGTGGATGAGTAGGCTGTCACTCAAGTCGGTTTCCGTTGGGGTTCTGTCACAATGTGGGGATGGACATAATGTGCTTCCGTTTGCATTGAGACGGAGCAAGTAGTGTGGAAGTTCAGTGTGAAGCTGCGGCAGTATTTGTCTGTGTAGCTCTTAACCCTCAACGACCAGAAAATTGTGCCCTATTTGCGGGGAAATCATTGATTCTACCGTTTATGATTTATTGATTTTTGAAGTATAACAAGTCAGTATATCATAAAGGATAGAATCAGTCATTTTACCCCAATGTTTAAAGCATTTATGTTTGTTTGTTTTCTCTGTGCAGCCCACAGCATCAGGGTCGCCTGAGCCTCGACCTGAGCCAGCAGAAGCGAGCTGGAGACTTCTCTGAAACGTCGTCTTCGTCGCGCAGCAGCCGAGCCTCACACGGTACAAACTCGCTGCCTTCCAGCGCACGGCTCGGTCAGTCTGACACGCACGCACGCACCCACGTACAGGTGCACACACGCGCGCGCGCGCGCACACACACACACTCTCCCTCAATACACTTATGTCGTCTTTCCTTGGCCCAGGTTCGTCCAATAATGTCCAGTATCGCGCCGAGAGGATCAAAATCCCATCCACTCCCCGATACCCTCGTTCCATGTTGGGCTCAGACAGAGGTATTGTGCTTTCGTTTAATAGAAACCCACTCTCTCAACAAGAATTTTGAAATGAAAATGGGTCCTGTAGATTAAACTGTCTGCTCAATAGATTAAGCTATACTCTTGTTTCTTCTAGCATCCAGTCTCCACAGCTGTTGTGTTCTGGCTGTGTAGATAAGATTTTCCATTTAATGGGAATCTAAGATGACGTTTTGAAAGGAACGAAATGCATTGGGGAAACTGAGATTGGAAAACATACTAATGGGAACATGTGGTGGTTTCTGTGTAGTTTTATGCTGCAGTGTTTTCTAGACTTGAACTGTGATAAATGTCAAAACAAATGTGTCAGAATTTTAGATACAATGTTCATTTCGATTTGAAAATGTTCCCAAGCAGTGTTCACCCTTCCTAGTCTAGTTAAAACCAGGCTCATTTTGCAAGCTCTGCCTTCTGTATGCATTTGCTGTATTTGCTTTGCTTTACATATCAGTCTGGGAACTCTCCAATAGATCCACGTTTGTATGCCCTCATGAACACCAGCACTTAATAGCTGTTGGCACTGAACTGAACAACACACCTGGACACTGATTGGCTGGTGGTTCTCTACCCAACTGACTGTTTTTAATTGAGAGTTCCCAGACTTGTATTTAAAGCAAAGCGTAGAGGCGGAGGATGGTTTAAGCCAGGCTACACCCTTCCTGTACTGTACTGTGAAGAATAGAGAAACGCCTGTGACTTTGTCCATCTTCATCATTCTTCTACATCTTTCCATGTTCCCTCTCTGCCCAGGCTCTCTCTCCCACTCCGAGTGCAGCAGCCCCAGCCTCATCACGCCCCCCCAGTCCCCCCTCAACCTGGAGACCTCCTCGTTTGCCAGTAGCCAATCGCAGGGTTCCATTTCCACCCTGCCGCGGATCTCCGTCAGCCCCGTGTCAATAGGGGAGCGCAGGAAAGACAGGCGAGTACAGTTACAAGTGAACGAAGGCGGGTGCTGGTTGAACTGACAGACGTGCGGAGGTTTGGGATAGGTGGTTGGTGAATGAAGATCGCTGTTCGATGATGTTGGGGGGGGGGGGGGGGGGGGGGGGGGGGGGGGGGGGGGGGGGGGGGGGGGGGGGGGGGGGGGGGGGGGGGGG
>JAOEHI010051068.1:0-19509 GCA_025447815.1 Percopsis transmontana | reverse complement strand
ATTTAAAAAAAAATATACAAATATATTTTATCAATTGTGTCGAAAAGACCCCCCCCCCACACACACACACACACACACACACACACGATATAAGCGACACTAGAACTCTAAACTGAAATGAGGTCCAGGTGAAAATTGGCCTGAAGTAGTGAGTTTTTTATCTTCGTAGTGTTTCTACATCCTACACACTACTCCTCCTCCTATCTCCTCCTCTCTCCATTTTCCATCACTCCTTGTGCTGTTTCCTTCATCTCATCTTCTTCTTGCTTGCCCAGTTCTTCTCATTATTTAGCCATCTTTCCTCTCCACTGTTTTCTTCCTGCCCATATAACAAATCTTTCCCCTCTCTCTCTCTGATTTCACATATTACATTTGCTACAGCATGCTAAGTGCAGTGTTAAGAGTGCTTTCCTTGTTGAGACAAAGCTAAGTAGGTGGAAGAAGCTAGTGCATGTTTGCCTGTGTTTATGCTCGTCTTTGTAGAGTGTGCGTGTATGTGTTTCATCACGCTAATTCAGGATGGCAGATAGCAGCTGGCAAGCCTGACTGTGGCGCACATGCACACACACAAATACACGTGCACACGAGTACGCACACAAACACACACACACACACAAAGAGCACCAGCCTCTACCAAGCTTGGTTGCAAAAATACCACTTAACGCTGCTGTTAGCGCTAGCAAATATAGCACTCTTGGTGTTATGGAGAACATGGCCTACATAATATATGTACACACCATTAGCCATGTGAGGACCAAAATGTACAGACAAATTGGATAATAAAGGTAAGTACCCTTTATCATCAAAACTTAATATGGGTCATGTGACGTCTTTTGGTAATTCAGAAAGACACGATAAGTGAGTGCTTGTGTGTAAATCTGGGTGCCATGTTGAGAAATTACATTTACAGTCCAAAGTCCAAAGCTCAAGTCTATTTAGAAAGCATAATGCCCTCAGAGATTGATCTATATTTCATTATTTTATTTTAGTTATGGCCATGAATTAAAATAAGAAGACACTGTACAGTAGGCATACAATTCCACATCAGGTTCATAAAATAAAATAAATGAAAATGGTAAAAACTAAACCAAAGCCATTAATGGAATGGAATGACGGGTAATAAATAAATGAGGATCATTATCAAATGATTAACCAGTATCAAAACTTAAGTACTAAAACAAACTTATGCGCTTCATGTAAAACAATCGACGTATACAATAATGCACCTCTTGGCATTATTGCATTTACGTCACTTCACAAATATATGCTTTAAAGATAATTTCTGATTAATTTTACTAGTTCCATGTTCGCATATTGCATTGCATTGTAGACCTACAGTAAAAAGAAAAAAGTGTATGTGCTGGAGAATGTACTTGAGAAAGAAAGAGAGAGAAAGAGTGACATGTGACAGGTTGTGAGTCATACTCAGATGACTGTGCAGTCATTAGAGCAGGCTTGCTGATTTGATTCGTGCTTTAATTTGGTGAAATTGCTTCCAATTTAGTCACACTGCCCAGGCACACACTGACACGCATGCTGCTGCCTCCCCCGTGCTCACGTACACATACGTATACATACTATGTGCCATGTGCACACACAACCACGCACGTAGCCCCTGTCGCACAGCAAAGAAGGCTTAGAAGTGAGCAAACACGCACAGCCACACCGACAGGACAGACACATGGAGCCACACAAAGTGAACAACTCCTCTAATGGAGGCAGCCAAACAGCATTTCCATGCTGTGTTATTTATGCTATTTGGAAACGTGTATCCAGCTATCCAGGCATTATTCACACCACTGGAGCCAAGGTTAAAACAGGAGGGATGAAAAAGAGAGAGCGAGAGAGAGTGTGAGAGGATATGGACAAATGAAGAGTAGTGAGAGAATTAAAGGGTTTACGTCCAAGGCCAAACTCTGACTCTCTCTCTCTCACACACACACACATGCACACAGTCACAGAGAAGATAGACGTGCAGAAGACATTTAAGCCAGGGCTGGCAAGTGTGTGGGTAGGTGTGTGTGAGTGTGTGTGTGTGTGTGTGTGTGTGTCTCAGTGTCACACCCACAGGCAGAAGCTAATTTTCTCCACTGTGTCAAGATAACCTGTTTATGTCAGTAATCGGAAGAGCATATAGTGCCTTGTCTCAGCATGTGTGTGTGTGTGTGTGTGTGTGTGTGTGTGTGTGTGCGTGCACGTTCTGATGGAGGCATTGGTACAGACAGACAGAAAAAGGTATGTGTGGGGGAGGGGGGCAGGTAGACAATCTAGCACCTTCTCATCAACAAGCATTTATTTATTTATTTGTTTATTTAACAGGGACAATGTGACTCTTTTATTGAATGAGAACGTTGCATCTCGGTCCTGAGTGACGTGTTGGGAAACCGGAAATGTCACTGAACGACTTGGTGAACGAGTCTTTCGAACGAATCGATCTATCTATCAAATTTCATTTGAATAATAGTTTAATATATCCATGCAGGTTGTCTTCTGCCTACATCACGCTCATATAGAAAAGAAAGGTGAGTCATTCTTCAGTGGTGTTTCGTGAAAAAGAGCGAGGGAAGAGGAGCGGAGGTTGGACACCGAAGAGAAAAAAGAGGCAAATCAAAGAAATGACAACAGGAGGAGAGTTAGAGAAAAAGAGTGAGGTGAAGTCACAGAGAAGGAGGGGTGGGGATCCATACAGTCCATACAGTAGCTGAAGGCCATTAGCTGCTAACTTCTTCACACAATGCCTGCATGCTGGGCCCAGGTACTCTGAAACACCCTACCCGCTGAAACTGTATAGAGAGGCTGCTTCTTAAGACTCATTTTAATAGTCAAGTATTTGACCAGCCATATGGGTACTTTCACTGTCCTCTCCCCCTCTGTGCAGGTGAAGATGCTGGTACGGTGCAGTGGATGTGGACTCTGGTTGGACTGAGGTGCCCCCACGCAAATGTTTGAGTTTTTGTGAGTTGTCTTTATCCAAATGACGGTTGGATAAAGGTTGGGCGTTCCTTGTTTTCTGTATCAAGTGTGGGCTTGTGAAGCTCCTTGCTCCTTGCTGTACCAGTGACTAAGGGCTAAAGTGTATAAATAAACCTGACTTCTTCTGTACAAAAAGTCAATATTTAAGCAAAATCACATGAGGGAGTGCTGTTGTATAATCTTGTGGCCATCTGAACAGTCTTTCATGAGGCCCCAAGGGGGTCTTTACCCCCTCGTGGTGAAACACTGACCTGGGGCACACTTACACACAATATTCATATGTATTGTAATGACACAAAAGAAAAAATAAATATAGAAGTGACGGAAATAAGAATAAATATAAGCATAAATATAAGCATAAAAATAAGCGTTGATGGGAGTCAAATGGTGCAAGGCAGGTAGTGAAAACCACGTGGAGTCCCATTGTTGGCAATGGCGCCAGCCAATCTCAAACTTTAGCTAGTCTATAGCTGTGCACGGCGCTGTACAGTCAAGGTCAGAGAAAATGGGTGAACTCTCCCTTTAATACCAGGTACATTAGTGGGAATGAAAGCTAATAGAAGGACAAGAACATTGGCTCTCTCTCTCCTCAAGTCCTCTCCGCTCTCTGCTTTTCCTTTCTCTCGCGCTGCTGTCATGTTTGCCCCGTGCTCCTCCCAGCTGCTGCCTTCTGACCCAGTCTTTCTTCTCCTCTTTTATTTCTACACAAAACCATCTTTACCACCCTCTGCCCCCCGTAAGTCTGTCAGCGTCACAGACTGAACGTTTGTTCTTGTCTCTGTGTGTTTGTTGGTGGGGTGCTGGTTTTATCTGGCACATGCCAAGGAAGTTAACACTAGCAGACTATGAATAGTTTCAACTGTCGCTCCTCATCTCTCCATCCCATCTCTCTCTCTCTCTCTCTCTCTCTCTCTCTCTCTCTACCTTTTTATATTGCAGCATATTGCTCTATTGTAGCGTAGTGCTCTCTCTGTCTCTCTCTCTCTCCTCTGTATTAGTGTGTATATGAGTTGATCAAAGAGCTTATTTGCCTAAAAGACCAGGTATTTGGAAAGCTTCAGCCAGTACAGTGCGTGTGATGGCCTTCAATTTGTTCCTCCTCCTCGCGCTTTCATTCATTTACGGGGCCTCGCATTCAAAGATCCGCAGATTGGCTCTAACCTTGTGCGTGTGTGCGTGTGTGCGCGTGTGTGCGCTAAATTACTGCAGAAAGGATACTGAACAACCCCACTGCCCCCACTTTGTGCAAACACTTCTTTATATCTCTCCTTCTGTCTCTGCCTGCCCTCCTCCTTCCATCCATCCTTCTACCTTCCTAAGTCTCTCTATAACCCCCACCCCCCCCCCTCCCCCTCCTCCTCCATTTAAACACACGACACTGTGCCAGATTTCAGTCCTTGATCTCTCTCGCCCATTTTCCCATTTCTTGGCCTGGAAATCGCATCTAACACACACGCGCACACACACATATTCAGTGTGTGTGGATATAAGTGTATGCTTTTAGTTCTTTTAAAATTCCCTTTTATTTTCTCTTTCCCTCTCCTTTCATGTCAGGAGGCTGTCAGTTTGTGGCTGTATAAGCCTCTGTTTTTTTTATAACTGGCTTCCCTGCTTTTCACCCCCTCCCCCCTTTGACAGTGGCTACTGTAATGATTATTATTTGAAAAATGACAGTGACACAGCCTACTGATAAGGCATAGCATTGACATGACACTGATATATAAGTCAAAATTACAGACCCTTTACCTTCCAGAAAGAAAGGTTTAAACATACAGTATGAGTCAGAAATATTATAGCTATTTAAAGCCCCAGTGGACAACTTTTTTTTAAATGTAGAGACAATTTGGTTTGAAAAACTACAAATAAGTAATAGAATAGAACGCCTTCAGGGATTTTAGCAGAGGTGATCGATGAAAACAAATGTAAGACTTTTTTGCACCGCAAATTGCAGTCTGCCTATTTGGCAGATTTGTGTGTGCTTTTGAGTGCTCCAACACAGGCAAGCAGAAATGTGCATGGGAAAATCAAGGCTTCTAGGGATACAGTACAAATAGTGATAACATTATCCCTCAGTAGGTACCTCACTGTACAATCCAAGCTGAGATCATAATAATAATATTTAATACAACAATCTTGTCCGTAGGGGCTTTAAATTTAAACGTGTATTTCTATTGTTCCCACTTACCAACTGGAAAAATGTGTTTTAATTTGTAATTTGTTTTGAAGTCACCTGAATTCTTACTACCTCTCTTTCTGTTTCCATTCTTCCTTGCTCTCCTGCACTTTATGCCTAGGATATTACATTATAACGGTATAATGGCATTAAAAACTACACAACATTTACATTTACATTTACAGCATTTAGCAGACACTTTTATCCAAAGCGACTTTTAGTACAATTAGTACATTTGTCAACAGTTGAACCGGTTAACCACCAGTTTTACAAGTAGATATCATTCTCTAAAATAAGGACAGCATCATGTAACTATGCATTTGCACAACATTACTCGGATATTTATCATTTAATCCTTAAAACAGTTTACAAATTACAATAAACAAAGTTATCATTCACACTTTAAGTTTACAATCTTTAAATCTTTACACAAGCCAGATAGCCATACCCTGTAATTACTAAAATGATTATTTCAAAAACAAAAATAATTATTTCTTTTCTCGCTGTCACCAGGAATCCCAAATGTGTCCTGTGATGTGAGTTCAACTATGCCAAGTGGCTTTATCTGTCGGGGAATTCACTGCCAATACAAAATATTCAAACATTCATTTTTGTGATCACCACTACTTTGTCAGTGGCTATAGCTAATACATTAGTTTTCAAATGGGAATCTTTAAAACACATCAGACTCAATAAGAGGCGATTTACATATTGTTTACATAATGTACAAATGTACATTAAAACTGGAATTCAACATGTGTTGTTATTTATTTAAGTTTTGCTCTAGAAATAAAGTAGTATTCACCTCAACCTATCCTGTCTTTGAACTATATATATGATTTAATATGCTGTATAGCTGGACCTGAGCCCAGTGCACTATGGATGCAAGCCTGTAAAGAAGGCATTCAATACAAGGTGATAGTAAACGTATACAGGCAATCTGAGGCTCTACAATTACTGTGTCATGCATGTTGTCTGTTAGGAAGTGTAATCAAGTGAACTAAGCCCAATGCATACGTTGTACAGCCAACATCCTAATAATCAGGTCATTAAACGGTAAAAAAAAAAAAAAATTGTTAAATAGCCAGTGTGAGTGTTTACAATAGCTCCCCTGATTGGACCTAGTTTCTGCAATCAGAATTATTTCAAATGCAAATACTGCAACTCTGCAAAGATTTTGTGTCTTCATACAGTGAATATAATGTATAATCAGCATGCAAGTTGTGGCGTGTTTAACTACGTTTTGTTCCAGATTATATCTTTGATAGTATGATGATATGTCACAGTCCTTCACTGTTACTGATATTTAAGAAAATTCAAACAGAATGTTCCGTATCGGATAAAGCAAACTAGAAATAAGCAGCAAGTATGTTATTTGCAAGCAATTCAAGTTTACATTCTACACATCCTTCATGTCACATGTCAGAAAAGCAGGCTGGTTGGGACTGGTGAGATGGTCTGTTTACGTGACACACCGATGATACAAATGGAGAACATTTTGAATGCCTCAGGATACCCGAACGTCACTATCAGTGGCATCTGGTCGCGGCAGCAGCATATATACGTATCTGTGAGAAAAAAGGATCTTATCTTCAGGCAGGATAATGCCCTCTGCCACAGCAAGATTGTCCACCAACAATTTCACAATAATAGAATTCTGAAAATTCAGCAGGACTGTACATTGATCTTATTTTCACTCTAGTGTCTTGCGGGGGAATCAGGGGGAAAAGACGTTTAAAGGGTCTGTAAAGACAGATAGGTGTTTCGTATCGCTTGACTGATTAGACCTCTTGCACCGCTGGCTGGGCGCGTAAACACTCTGCCGGGTGTAGGCATGCCAGTGTCTCACATAGTACACCCGCTGGCAAGACAACCGGTGCCTTCTTTATGATTGGCTAATGTGATCTGTGTGTGTGTGTGTGTGTGTGTGTGTGTGTCACAAACTGCAACAGTACTTGCAACACAGGACCACCTTCCTCTGCCCTAAGAAGTCATCTAATAAGTCAGTTATCTCAAACATTTTTCCAGTTCTACTTGTTTTTTGTGCATCTACCCCCATTTTTTTTAGAAGAGGGGTACACTTTCTTCCTGTCCTGTCTGAATGAATTGTTGAAGGTCTGGTCCACACAGGTGTTTTTAGTCGATGTGGACTGCTTGCTCAGTCTCTTTTAGTATATGCAATGTTTGCATTATAACTCCAACTAACTTAAAACAGAGTCTACAGTCTGTCTAATCAGCCAAATGAATTCAAAGGTATAAGTGTGTGAAGTGTGTGAATTACGATTTTCTCAGTTTACAGGCTAGAGAGGAAGAAAGTGCACCCCTTTTCGGTAGCACTTCCATGTTACTGTTTAAAAGGTCTATTGACTGACTAGAAAAGTATTTGGAGTCAAGAAGTGGAGAACACTTTTTGGTCCATGTTGACTTGACAGATTCC
This sequence comes from Percopsis transmontana, assembly GCA_025447815.1. Taxonomy (NCBI): domain Eukaryota; kingdom Metazoa; phylum Chordata; class Actinopteri; order Percopsiformes; family Percopsidae; genus Percopsis; species Percopsis transmontana. The sequence continues at coordinate 11,926 of JAOEHI010051068.1, read as the reverse complement.
CACAGCTCCTCCCAGTTCACCTCATCTCCAATGCTCTATTGGCCTACTCTCTCTCTTTCTCTCTAGCCTGCTCTAGCCTCTGCAATGGTGTACAGGTGTTTTGTAATCTTTCCGTACCTCTACGTCTTACTCTGCCTGTCATTCTCAACCAATCCTTGACCCCCACATCTCCCCCATCCTGTCCTGTCAAGGAATGTTGAGTCACTCCGCATTGATGAGGCAGCGAGGTTCAGAACAATCCCTCTGTCTCAGGACCTTTGATAGAGCCACGGTTATTGATTAAAATGTCTGAGAGCTCTGCCTTCTGGGGCCCCGGAAGCTTCCCTTCCCACTACCCCTTTATCTCCCTCTTTCACTCTGCCTCCCTTTTCATTTCTTTCCCCCCTTCCACATCACCTTCCATCACCCCGTCTTCATGTCTCTCTCATTTGTTTATGAGGACATTTGATCTAAACTGAGCCACCGCCCGGCTGCAGTACGTGCCTTGATAGAAACGTCAACATACTTTTCACCTATAAATGTGTACTTCAGGATGGAAACTGGATTCATTGTAATAATACAGTAATATCGTAATAAAGTACTAGTGCATACAATTATGCAATTTCATAAGTATTAAAAGTCCCCAAACGTCCGTCAGACAGACATGAATTTACTCGCTAGTTGTGAATGAACTGACACATAAAGCAGCTAGACAGATTAGGACAAAATGACCGCATTTTACCAGCTGCACCACAGTGTGAACTAGCTAACACCTAACGATTTCCTTTATATTCAAGTGCTAGATAATAGATTTAGACAAATACTAAGTGAGATATGCCCTCCAATATATTAAGTCCCTAGTTAATGGGTTGAGGCACCTAGTAAATGAGCTATGCTGTGCTATATCGGGGCTGCTAGGTAATGGGTTGAGACATGTAGTGGAGTGCTGGCTAAATGCCTCCTATGTCTTTCATGTTAAAAAAATCCATTCGAGAAAATGACTGCCATTCTTCTAGAAGAGTCCGCAACACACCTATTACCTGCAGCACACACACACACACACACCCACACACAGGCATTATGTACATAAAAATACACCAATAAAATAAAAACACTATTAAGAACCCCCCCCCCCACACACACACACACACACACACACACAGAGGTGCATCTCAAAAATGTAATATCGTATTAAAGTTCTTTTTTTTCCTTAATTTAATTCAAAAAGTGAAACTTTCATATATTCTAGATTAATTCCACATAAAGTGAAATATTTCAAGACCTTTTTTTGTTTTAATCTTGATGATTACGGCTTACAGCTCATGGAAATCAAAAATCCAGTATCCCAAAGTGTTATAATAAAGAATTTATAATACAGAAATGTCGACCTTCTGAAAAGTATTTATTGCATTTATTGTTATTATTGTATTTATTTATGCACTCAATACTCAAAGTTGGAATTCATTCCCTTATTGGTCGTATTGGCCATGCTAAGGCAATGCTAAAATTTCTAGACAGACAGACAGACAGACAGACAGACAGACAGAGGCCTAGTTCATTAAACACATGATGTCTTTCAAGTAGAAGAAAGTTCTCTGTCAAACAAGAGCTGTAACAACTTCAGTAGTTTTACGTTCTTTGTTCTTTCTAATCGTTATTGATTCTGCAGCTGGTGTCGAGAATGACAACGTTACACCCTGTATGCCTTATGCTTACTCCATGTTGCTTGTGTCAGGCCTCTTTCTTTGTCTCAGTTGTTGTTTTGGTCTTCTCATTGATTTGGTGGTTTCTTGGGCCCACCAAATTCTGACAGGAGCCCCCTTGTAGTGAGATACAGACTCTTCTAGAACACAAGAAGAGACAGAAAGACACACACATACACTGATCTCCAAGCACTTTATACTTCTGTTCTCTCCCTCGCCACTCTTTATAGAGCGCTTATGTACACAGGTAGTCTGTTCAAAGCAAACATTATTCACCATGCCACGGCGATGTTATATAAAGTATCTTTATACATTTACAGCCAACACTTATTTGTTTTGGAGTAAGAACAGCAAAAATGGCAGCCACAATACTTGGAACAAGGACAACATAATGGCTCCTGCCAACACACTAATTCTAGGGAGCAGGTTGCACCATGGCACCTAAGATATATTAAAAACATCCCAATGGGGGGTTTATCTGGACTCGCTACTGCTGTTCCAGCAACAATTAATGACAAAAAGAAATCAATCCTCAAACAAAACAATAGTCAACACAGTGTGTGTATCAGTACAGCACACCAATCAAAAAGATGAAACACACATAAGAGACTTCAGATAAAAAGTACAGTGGCCAATTATTGTACCATCCTGGTGCCCTAGAGTATTACTTACTGGCATTTAAAATCTTAATGGATACAGGAACAAATTCGTTTTTATATCTGTTCAGCCTACACTCCTCTCAATCTTCTACCGCATGGTTGGAAGAGGCAATCAGAGCGCAGACTAAGCTCTAAGAGACTATTTTCTGGGCCAGTCTAATGACAGTGTGGCCATAAAAAGCCCGAATGAATGGGTATTGCTCAGCATCCGTGACCTTCTGAGATGCAAAAGATTTGTGATTTGAGCTGCCTAGATGAGTTCTCAAACAAAGCTGGGACACCATATGCTATGTGGCTCTACGGGTTATCATTACAATATAACGAGAACATTCGGTCTACCAGCCGCAACATAAATGTTCTGGCTACAGAAGAATGGGACTCAACGGACTGTGCTTTTGGTTCTTTGACTTATGCCATCACAATAATTGACAGTATCACAATAATGCAGGACTGTTCTGTGAGGAATGAGGAACAACCTTGTCTCCCATCAACTCTCTATATACAGTATGTGCTGGATATTTTCCATGAACATAAAATAATTTTCAGATAACCTGTTTATGATATAATAATATGTCGAGCAGAAATTGTGCAGCATCTCAATCCACAGGGTCGTCACACTGCCAAAACACCAAAAAAACAAGGATAAGATCTTTGCATATCATTTCCTTATTAAACTGATTGATTTGATCAAATTGACAAAACGTGTTATTCTACAGCTGACTAAGTTCTGAAAAACCTCAGTCACTGTCTAGTGCAGGGGATCTCACTTTTTTGGCTTTTGTACGCCCCTTTCAGTTATGTTCCCAGCACAGTACCGCTGAACACCTTGACTAGATTTTTTGTTCTTCCATATAATATTATAATAATAGATAGAACATACATATATAATTTGATGGTTTAAAAAAGAGCATTACATTTTAAAGGTTGTTTAAATACTGAAGCAACACTTAAAATTCCATCATTTAACAGACTATTTAAAGCAACTTTTAGTAAATACAATAACTATGTACTGTATTAGGGAGCAGGTGACATCTTTCTCAAAGATGCTTACCGGTAGGCCGGGAATCTAGGGGATCAAAACTACAACCTTTTGGCTGGGATTTGACCACCCTAACCACTAACCTATTATTAGATATACCAATTGGTATATCGAAAACCTTTACAAATGAGTACTGACTTCATTATTGTTCTAAAATTGTATGACTTTCATGTTCTCTCACATAGCCCCTGTAGTACCTCCAAGTACCCCTAGGGGTACGTGTATCCCATTTGAGAAACACTGTCCTAGTGTTTAGTGTGTTTAATGTCACTGCTGCTATGGACATAATGGTTAGAGAATGGACAGTATTACATCGTTGCTGTTTAGAAAAGATGAAAGCAGAGAGGATGAGAGTGGAAGAGACTTCATATGAAATCTGACAGTTGTGTTATTAAGTAATAGTGTGGCCATCTAGAGGTCTTTGCCTCCAGTCCAGTAATGTCTTAGTAGCACAGAAGAGAGGAGCGCTGATTGAAGGGGAAATAACATGTGGATAGTGGAGCTGGCAGTTTGGTTCTGTGAGTGACAAAGCAGGTTTCAGACTTGCGTCCTCTCTCTGTCTTGCTTTACATGCAATAATGTTCCAAAGTGATTAGACTAGCTTACTGGCAGTCAAGCTGTGATGTTTACACACCCAACAGTTAATTTAAGTTGTACGGATCTGTAATGGACCAAACAGTGAAGCACGAGGACCACAGGGTTTTCGACTGGTTATTTTGGGGATTAATTTTCCCAAATTTAAAAAAATGACAAAAAGATACAGCCATGAAAAAATAGCATATGTATTAAAATATAATTATATATATATAAAAATATATTAAATGTAAATAAAATTTGATGTGTACCCAACATAACTGACCTGACAAATAAAACACACAAGGGGTTCATATACACAACAGGCTATCTAAGATAACGGGGCAAAAAAACAACAATTCGACTATTCATGAAAGCATAAGGTAAGTATAAGGTAGAGATAGATCCACATAGTTATGGTGTTGGGTTTGGGCAGCCGAGCAACTTGGTCCACCTTTTCAACCTACTGTATAATCAAAAGTACACAGCATTTTCAGGAAATATTGAATTCAGTTTAAAGCCCTGTACAAACTGGATCATCTGTATATTGCATTCGTACAGGATTAACCAATCTCTGTAATTTCCCCCAAAATCACTCCAGATTTAAACGTCATCTCCACACTTGCGATGAGATAGAAGCTCTGGATACTAAAGTGATTTCATTTCCTAAAACGAGAATGGCACTTGAACAAAATGTTCTACGGAGAGGTGCTTCCCACATGTAGCCTGGCTCCACCCAAAGCCAGGCTATGTAGCCATACAAACAGGTTGTTAATGCCGATTGGTTGAAGGTTACTCCAATAGTTTCAAAATTAACCCGAGGTTTAAGCCCATTAGGATGCACAGACTGGAAACAATCCCTAATGGAACGTGCCCAGACCCTATTCACAAAGTGAATATTGGGTCTGGTTATACCAGACTATCACAGATGTGCGTGCTACACCAGATTTCTAATTTGACCATAGCAATGCCAAGTCCCCGTTTTTATACATACTGTGCATATATATTTATATTTTTTATATTTTTAATACTTGATTTCTTATCTTTCTTACTTTTAGAGAATGTTTGATATGCACCAACAACAGCAAAACAAATTCCTTGTATGTGTAAAAAACTTACTTGGCAATAGATTTTCTGATTCTGATTTATTGTATGTTGCATAAACTTCTGAATTGATCCCAGTGAGTGTTAAATGGCAGTCAGTTTGTGTTACAGGCTATTACATTACAGTGGGTTCAAACTGGATTGCAGCTATTAATTAAGGATATCAGAGTTACTCTTCCGACAATTCATACTGGATAAAATTCATGCATTGTCGTGCTAACCTCCCAAGGTAAAACTAACCCAGTTCAGGTCTTAGCCCTGTAGCCTATTAATCAGACCCCGATGCAGCTGAACATCTGCTGAATAAGATAAAAGAAGCTATACAAAGCTCACTGGGATGTAATTGTGCTTTTGAATAACGCTGCAATGTCATAGTGCTAGTATATTTATTGTGTGTTCCCAAATGACAAGATGGTGTTGCATGCTTTCACGTGTGTGATATTTTCTTGAATTGAGGACATAAAGGTTAGATATGATACATTGTATACTTATATAGTATACTTGATCCTTTATTGTAACATAATATATTATATTATTATACTGTAAAACACAGAAGTTTAATTATTCCCGTGGCCTAGAGGTCATTTATATAGTTACTGGCTATACTTAATAAATAATAAATTAATTAAAACTTCTATACTGCATCAGAATGTGCACACTGTTACGTTAATTTCATTTAACAATATATTAAGATTTTCCTATTATATATGATTATATATTAAATATAATTGAAATCAGAATGTAATGAGTGATATACTTTACACATAAATGAGATAATTAGGTAACGCTGCAGAAAAGCTTTCAGTGAATTAATATGCCACCTCACTTGCCAGCTGAGTCACCAATGACTGCTGAATTATAAGCAATTGTCCTTTTCTAAAATGTTCACAATAATTCTTAGGTATAAGATTTCTCCATTCCAAAAAACATAACACCGGCTGTTACTGAGAGCGCAGAATGAGATGCAGACTGCGTTAGACAGGTAGACCGATAAGGCAGGGGGAAAAGCCAATGACTGATTGACAGACGGAAATTCAGTCAATTGTTAGATGCATTTTCTAATATGACCAAAAGTCTCCTCAAAGCCACATTATTAAGACAGAAGGCAGAATCGCAGAGAGAAGTCTGACCCTTTCACACCCATGAACATAGAAGGAACAATATGATTAGCAGGGAGAGAGACAGAGACTGAGAAGGGTGAACACAGGGAGAGATAAAGAGGGAGTGGGCGGAGGAGCGAGTGAATGAGATGAAAAGGGAGCTAAAAAGACAAGAGTGGAGGGAGAGAGAGCGAGAGAGAGAGGGGGGGGGCGTTTGGGTGGATGACGAGAGAGAGCACACTCAGCATGGGATGGAGGGACAAGACAGAAGGAAGGCATGGCGGAGGAGAGATGACATCCAGAAAGGATGTCAGGAGCACAAAAAAGGGGGCAGGAAAGACTAATTGTGGAAAAAGATGTATTCAAAGAGGAGCAGAGGAGGCCATCACGTCAAATCTGAATGGAGGAAGTCGTTTAGCTCAATTTAGCCATCGTTTAACGCTGTTTATGTCCCGTCAGCTGGCAGCTTGCAACCAGCCCTCACAAACACTTCGTACGTGCACATTTAGCAGCACAAGGAAGAGAAAGGATAGGGAAAAACAGAAGGGATGATAAAGTAGAGAAGAAAAAATGGGAGAGAAGTCAAAAGAAGGGAACTAAAGAGAAGAGAAGGGACGGGAAGAGAAGAGAAAATATTCTCTTCTTTTTTTTTTACAGTGTTGGTGTCAAATCCGCAGTGCGAGGAAGAGTCAATGACCTACATTTACTTACAATTTAATGGAACATTTCTTTGACAAAAGGTACACCAAGCACTCTAGACTTGTTAACGTAGCCAGAAAAAGTATAGCCCAATGGTAATCTTAGAACTGACGGCGTTAGTACCATGCTATATTTATTAAATGCCCTAAAGCTAGCAGCAAGATAAGTAACCTTGGGTAGGAGGTGGAAGGTCACAATTAATGGGGTTGCATCTCTTTATACCTAATGTATAATGCATGTGAAGCTAAGTTAAAAGAAATGAAGGCCAGATTCTTTTTCATCCATAAAAATTGATGCTTTACTTCCTACTTAATGCGTTTCATGCTGTACATTAGACACTATAAAGCTTTCTCTGCATAGGTTTTTAGGAGCTTCTTAATAATTAATACTGCAGTATTAGTCGAACTTTCAAGCCTATGTAAACCTTCCAGCAATATACCAGCACATTTGCATATATGCATATACCGATAATAAAGAGGTGGTCTGTAGTCCATCCAACAGGGAATTGAGGTGAGTCAGGGAGATGTCAATCAAGCTGGGTGTGTGAAAAAAATTTATTCAAAACACCTGTCTGGGTTAACAAGGGCCTTAAGCTGTTGCAGCTCCACAGAGAAAAGTTTAATTGGGTGAGACCACCCTACTTTGGGGTTTAAATGTAATGGACATTTTAATGTCATAAGTAAATTAAACTAAGGTATAGAACTGGACGAATAGATCAGAACATAAAATGTTCTATTGTTCCACCACACTTTGTTGTACTGTTGAATTGTTCTCTCGGTGCATATTTGACACTTATGTCATATTTGACATAAGTGACAGACAGTTTTTATAGTGCCACTATTGCCCAAGCATGCACATGTTGTGAGATGTTAAGAGTGCTGACAGGGTTGTTATAATAAGGGCTGTAAGCCTCAGTGGGGAGTACCATATACTGTGCAGTGCCAGGTGAATCAGAATCAGGTGAATTCTGGAAGCACTGCTGCAAACCTTCTTCAAAAGGCCAATTCCAAAACCTTGTGTGTACTCCTTAGTTAGATGCCAATAGCTTATCCAGGACTGTTTTGTCCATGTCTCCAAGTGAACAATGTGCAGGCGTGATAATTAGTTTGGGGTGGCTGGGTAATACAGCTAAGCTGTAATCAATGTCCTTCACTAAACAGAGTAAAAGTCCTGCAAGTGGAAAAAACAGAAAGTCAAGTTTGGCTGTTGGTATCAGATTTAATTGAAGTATTGAAATGCAGTTATTTATCCTTGAAAAGTATTAGCATGAAAACACGTGAAAATATTACAGTTGTTTTAGTTGGTCTCTCTGTAGCGTGATGAACCTAGATGTCGCCTTGCTATATACTACAATATTTGCACAGTATACAGGACTAGGCCTAGTAATGAATTAACTGTTACCATTTGTAGAAACCCCTTTTAATGCGATGAATCCGTCTATAGGTAGGGAGTGGTTTTCATATTGATTAGTCGGACGTCATCACAGATGCACAATAAACACGCACCGTCAGTGCGGTTTATTCACACATATGGCAAACGTCCACCAGTGTCACCAGTAGCAGTAGCTTGGCCGGTATGCACCAGTGCCCAGCAGCAGTCTGTGGGTGACATAATCCGCTAACAGCGTTGCAGTGGCAGGGGCTGCCGCAGCTGACGCTAGGTCTTGGGTTGAGATAATGGCTTATCGTCTGCTTCTGTTCAACCATCAACAGATTAGAAGCGTGTACACACCCCGCCTCGTTCTCTCCTCTTTCCAATGCCCTCTCTTTTCCTCCTCTCCACAACTATTTTATTTCTATACTTCACTTGCTTAATATCCCTGCTTTTTCCTCTCTCTCTCTCCCTCCACTCTCATATAATTTTTAAACATGTTCTCTCAATTTTCAAACATCATCCTCCCTCGCTTTTCGGTGCCAGAAACACAAGGAAACTGCATTGTCAGCTCTCTCTCTCTCTATCTCTCTCTCTCCCCCCTCTCTCTCTCTCTCTGGTTCTTTGTGAGCTCCAGACCAGCAAGCTGTTTATAATACCAACAGTAGCTGATGTGGCCAGCTGACATTTAGACAAACCCTCTATGAAGCCAGCCAAGGAGAGATGGTGGAGTGGAAGGAGGGGGAAAAGAGAGAGGTAGGCAAAGGTAGAGGGGAAGAGGAATGGAAGTGGGAAGGGAGCTACAAAAACGGAAACGAGCAAGGAAAGCCACACAAAAAAAAGAGGTAATTGGAGGAGAAAACTGGATAAGGGCGAAAAGGAGGAAGAGAAAATCGAGGCAGAGAATAATATGCCTGCAAGGAGAAAGAAAGAAACTAAGAAACAAAGAAAAAAAGAGAACAAAAGAATGGAGGAGAGTGTAAAAGGCAGAGGGAGTTATTTCAGTGGTCATGTGGACCTCTCAATGAAAATGCCAACAACCTAATCAAACGAATATAAAGGCCAGAGAGGAAGGGAAAAAGGGAGGAACAAAAATTATGACAGAAGGGGAGGTTGATCAAAAAGGAGAAATACAAGTTATGAGTTGAGAGACAGATTTCAGTGTACTGAAATGTTATACAGCAAACTATTTAATTGTTGAATCTAGTTATTAGATTCAACACAACTATTTTTTTTATTTTCCTTCTCTCATCCACCTTAAACCTAAACCTAAAATATAAATATAAAAAGAGACCATTTCCAAGAAGCTTAGCCTAAAATGGGAGACCGAAATTCTTCTGTATTTTCACATATGGCTAGCTGTCATGGGGTGGTTATAGTTATGGTTGTACTGTATGGGTGAGGTATGTATATGTAGATATTCATAGATCCTATAGGCATTGTTTTGCTGAAAGAAATAGCAGTCTGACTGTAGTCAACAGAGAATATTGTTCCAAACAAGGAAATACAGGTTGAATTTGAATGCTGCGTAATAAATGCTTTAACTTTTGAGCAGACAAGGAGAGAGTGATGGAAGAAAAGACTGGCAGAAAAGATGTTTTATTTCGCCAGAAGTAAACGATTGCCATTGTTGAGATTTAATGGCCCATATGGGATGCTGCTAGTTTTTATACAGATATATAGAGGTTTTGTGTGTGTGTGTGTGTGTGTGTGTGTGTGTGTGTGTGTGTGTGTGTGTGTGTGTGTGTGTGTGTCTCTGGGACTCTTACTGGGTAATACCAGGCTGGTTCCCTAAAGAGACATGCAGGTACATGGTGCGTAAGAGATAATGTTCTTTCATATCAGTGCATTTGTGTCTTTCTGCTAATGTGTGTGTGTGTGTGAGTGAGCTGGGGGTGTCAGAGTGTCAGTTCTGGGGTGTGTGTGTGAGAGATAATGCTTGTGCGTGTGTTGCACACACTAGAATAAGAGATAGCAGTAAAAAGTATGTGCACGTACGTGTGTGTATGTGTGAGACCCATACTGTTCCGGATGAATTCTGCGTCTTACAAGGCTCAACCTTTCCGTTTATTATTTTCTTATCACACAGCTTAAGGCCTTCCTCCCTTTGTTCGCCCTCATATTTCTCTTCGTCCTCGTCTCCTTGTCCCCTCTCTCTGCTCTCCTTCCCTGGCTCCCTCCCATTCTTTCTCAATTGGCTTTTTAATTTGTCTCCTCCCTCCCTCATTTCTTCATCCTCCCATTGCTTCCACTGTTCTCCTCTCTTCACTCCGCCCCTCACATCCCTCCGCTTTCATTTCTATGCTACTCCTTCATCTCCACCCCCCGTCCCCCCCAGCCCCCACCCCCCAGAGCTTAAAAGTGCATAATGCTAATTTAACACCCAGGCATATACCAATGTGGTGTTTTTAAAAAAAATCTTTCGTTTAATTTGACTCCTGTTGTGTTCCATAGGAGGTATGGGTAAGGATGGCGCATTGTTGTCCTTAAATGCATAGTAAGCTCTGCTCCATAAGGTTTGACCCATAATGGTCATTTCTCTTTCATTTCTCTCTTTTCTTTCTCATCTATTTTAATCTTTAGTCTCGTCCGTCGTTTCTGCTCTCGACACATATCCTTTCCTGCTCAACTGCTTAAAAACTATTTTACAGTCATTCAGTCGGACCTGTAATCCAACCAGACAGCCTGTCAATCAACCCAACAGCCTCTCAATCATATAGTCCATCTTAATGACAGACAGAGAATAAGCTAGGGAGTCAGTCAGTCAGCTATCCGGCCTGCCCACTTCTCTCCTTTAACCCTGCTCTTTCTAGAAGAGGTACAGTATATTGCAGTGGCTCTGCGTACCAGGGGACCTTTTCATCGTTGTTGCTGTGACATTGCATTCAGTAAGGTAACATCCATAATCATGCTATCTGCTCCTCTCGTCTTTCATTACACACCAGGGGACAATTCTTACTGTGTCTTTACAATGGTGGCTAGTCATTGTGGGCATCCATTACCAGTTATTAAATATGGATGGAATAGGCAAAGTAGTTCATGTGAAAAAAGAAAGCCCTGTGGCTATAATGTATACATGCACAAATACCCACACACTCTGTGTGGGCTGCATAATGTGCAGCATAATATAAAATCATGTGATAAAGTACACTCATTGGAAGACACACATAAAAACATTTGCCCTTCCAGCTCTTATATTTAACATCAACTAACAATCACACATACATTATACAGTCAACATATGAATGTACGACTGTATTTCTACTTTAGATTTACACTTTAATGTCCACCTTGTACATGGCAGTCATGGAAGAAAACACCCGACACAGTGGTAAGCATGGGCAGAATTGTATTTCTATTCTTGTGAGCACTCCGATTTGAATTCCAGAGAGAAAAAGTTAGAGACTAGATAGATGAGTTTATATCGCCAAACTGCAGAGTAATTATTACAGTGGATCTGTGTATTTCATTCTGTGTGTGTGTGCCTCACTGACTGGCTCTCTCTAAAATCACATTAATGGATGAAAGTAGCTTGTGCAGCAGCTGACTCATTGCTTTGAAATGGAAATGTAAGTCAGTGGCTCCATATGTAGAACACGCACAATCAGGTGAACACCTACATACCCACACACACACACACACACACACACACACACACACACACACACACACACACACACACACACACACACACACACA
>JAOEHI010051067.1:0-19511 GCA_025447815.1 Percopsis transmontana | reverse complement strand
CTCGCACCACTCTCCCCCCCTTCCTACTCCCCGGGGGCGCGGGGGGGGGGGGCCCACCGCCGGCCCCAAGGCGTTTTTTGGGAGGGTATTGAGACCCCCCAAGACCCCCCCTGGCGCCGCCGGTGAATAGCACATCTTGGCAGCTTTAGAATTGCAACATAATTTTTCCAGTGCCCGCAGGTGTAATCAAATTTTAATCAAATATCTTTGAGACAACCCCTCTTTAATATTTTAGGGATTGACGCAAATGTGTGCTATTTTTATTTTATATATCAACGTATCCCAAAAATCCAATTATTGGTAAGCCTCGGTTAAAAACTTAAATTAATAAGTCATCACAGTTCCTTAGGGGTGTCCCCGACTAAGAATTTACTTAGCCGAATCTGATTCGTCAAGTCTTGCCTATCATCGACTGATCGTTGATCATTGAATCCTGTATTTACATGGGGGGGTCTGGCCGACCGGTAGTGCATTTTAGTATATCAGAATACCACAGGCATATCAGTGAGCCAGTCAGATGAATGGCTATCTATAGCCTACAAAAAAGAGGTAATAACACGATAATATCAATTCCAACACTGCATAGGCCTTACCCTCGTTACGAGAGTGGCTACAAACACAAATTGAACAATGTGTAATGTGTAAAAAATCTAAATGTGTAACTTCCTCACAGAAACCACAATCATAACATGCCACGACGGGCCAGAAAAAAACACTGTCCTGCGACTACAATGCCTACACAAGGCGGAGTCTTGTCACGACGCGACATTTCTAATCTTCAAAGTTAATCCCATGGGAATGGGTGGATTGACTCACTAAATAAATAAATAATAATCTAGCGACGATTATAAAATCAATCTCCATTGTGATAGCTGATTTACGGTAGAAATCACGGTCAAATGCAAAGCCTAAGAGTGTCATCCCGAGACTGTTCCAGAGGAAAATCTTCCACTGGGGGAAAACCCACCTGAGGATCAGTGTCGGGTAGCCTCGCCTCACCGCTGAGAAAAGTACACATTTTACATGTCCCTACTAGGGCTGCACGTTTTTGGAAAAAAACGGACAATGCAATATTTATTTTTCTGCGATATATATTGCGATATGAAAAGAAATACAGGAATTTTCACTTTCAATGCAGTGCGATTGCATTTTAGGTCCAAAAGATGGCGATACGCACACGTGTTGTGATCGTGAGCGAATACCCACTTCATATGCAGAACACTTCCTGCTCCATGTTTACACACCAGAAGTCACTGCAATCGACTCAAAATGATAGAGAGACTGTGGGATTTACTGTACATTACAAGTTGTTTTATTCAATGAAACACAACTTTTGGTAACAAAAACAACAAAGGTACGACACAGTTGTTGTTTGTTATAACAATGGAAGTTTGTTTATGTAAGTTCTTTTACGGCTAGTTCAATGGGTGTTCAATGGGTGATATTTATTAACTTTTAGCGTGCGCTGTGCGCAAAGTGTGCGTAAAGGTTTACGATATGCTTATTTATTTGTTTAGGGTAGGAATTATGTTTAATTTATGCAACAATGGGCTCGATAGCTTCACAGTTGAGACCCTTCTCGTTCCAATGGTGTGTTACATGACTGTTTTCACACGTTTAAATGGCTTACGACTTCATTGTTTGAGAGAGGGGGAAGGGTGACCCCGGTACTGGGTTCGCTCGGGATTAAGAGTTAATGCTATACAATTGATCTTAACATCGCAGGTCCTGCGATGTCACTATTGCGTATGTGCGCGCGCACATCGCGATGACGCTGCTCAAACGATATATCGTGCAGCCCTAGTCCCTACCGGACGTGAATGCACCCCCACACATTCTCCCACCAACCCGCTAAACCCAGCCCAATCAGTTCCCAGAATTAAGGGGTGCGTCAGGCGGGAGCTAACTTCAATCTATGCATTTTGCCCTTAAATCTTAGATCTAACGAGACAACGGGGTATTCGTACGCATCACCATGTACTGTATATATCTAATTAACACCCTAGATGCCTCCACCAATGCCCCTGGTCGAACCAAGCTCTGATGGATCATAGCCTTTCACACACTTTTAACCAAAAATAATTACAGACCATACAATATTTTTCAGGGACCTACTACAGGAACACTACTGTATGATGTTTTTAATCTACATAGGCCATATATAGAATCTTGTGCAGTATAGAAACAATTGAGCAATGCCCGTTTTCAAGTGTCTCTTTTCAATCTATCACTTGGCTCCTGGCAAGAGCATGGTGGAAGGGGGTGAGTGGGACAGAATGCAAGCACATTACCTCGACGCTACAACAAAATCAATCTGAATATGCCAGTATCCCTCCCTGGCCAAGTTTCCGAACAACGTATTGGCAGCCTTGTTCTTAACTCGTGCTAATCACACAGGGCCTGAGGCTCCAAATCTAAAAGCTACGGTAACATGGATTTAATCCTTTGTGGTTTTTCCTTTGTTTCCCTTTCTCAGTTATCGTTTTATTTAGCCTACATATAACCTATGGCTGTAATTAATGTGCAGAAAGCGAATTCACAATATAGATATTATGAAATACGGCGAAGATGATGTCACATTTGTTATGTTTACATGTCTTCTGCGCAAAGAGTTGGCTAACCAAATAGCCAAGTTTCAAATACTCGTAATGTAACATCTTCAACAAGGAGAATTCAAATGATAACATTTTAACTTACATAAATTACATAACCTACTATGGGTCTCATAAACATAAATCAGTTAACTACATTTCAAAGTATTTCTCAGAGTTCCAAACTAAAATTCCCTCCAAAAAAACTGAAAGCACTGCTTTCACCGGGCCGCACCTTTGAATTGTTGCAAGTGCTCTTTCATGGTACCAGCCACTTACTGTACATTCAGTCATTAGTCAGGGTATATTCAACCTGACAAATGAAGCAATAGCGTGAACAGCTACTGGGCGGAGCAGTCCTCACAGTTTTCCAGTACATAAATGCCTTTACTATGTTCATTGCCGGGATTAAAGAGAATATAAGCAGCTAGGGAAACATGTTACCTTATTTGGCTTCTATTTCTTTCTTTCCAGATTGTGTATAGTAAGAGATTTAAATGTTTTTTAGACTGAATTTTCTAATTAAACTGTAAAGTTTTTTAGGATAGAATTGAAAATTATACTCATCCTGAATTCATATGCAAAATTATTTCCCTGTGCCTAATCTGTTCCAAAGCAGCTACATCAAGAAAATCAGGAAAATGCTGCTTGCAGCGTAGGTGCAGACTTAAGTTAAAGTTGTATTTGGAGAACACTTTGGCTCTTTGAGAAGCTGGTATTCAATAATGGATGACCTGGGATTGCAGATAGCAGGGTGAGGAGTGTGGGACAGGCCAGATGAATAGACCGGAAGCCATTAGATGTGCACTCCATACATCCTAGTGTATCTACAAACAGTACTACTGTATGTACTTTAATGGCTGCATACAAATACACATAGACACCCCACTGTCACTCGTACATGCAGTTGAAACACACTTAAAAAATGAAAGACTTAATGTTGCTTGGTTGCATTTAAAGTACGCATACTTCACACTCGACCCATTTAATTACTGAATAGTGACACATTTGCACTCACTCAAAACACAGAGCTGAACAGATTCCTCACGGAGCTCTGCGATACTCCACTGACAGCACCGCCGCTGACAAAGGGACAGATGGTCAGTCATGTCTCTGCTGCACCCATGACCCTAAACGGTGGCAGACTTAATCATTAGTTGTCAGTGTGGGTCTGATGACCTGCTAACGTCTCTAGGGACGTGTGCGAGGTCACCCAGCATCTGCAGCCTCATATTGGCCGCAAACTCGCTGGTGGATACCCTCCTGTCAGTGTAAGCCTCACCTTGAAGATTTACGACTATGAGTGTCATTAAATCAATTTATTTCTCAATAATGCAATAATTGTACTGTACATTTTAATATTGAAAGAGAGAGATTGTCCAATGTATTGTTTTCTGGTCATGTGACATTGCAAGAAAATAAAAAAATCTAAGGCATGTAAAAACAATTATGACATTTTAAAGCATCCCCAGATGTTTCTTCTTTCCTGCTGTCCTTTGGAGCCCGAAATGAAATGCAACACAAAACTAGAACAGAAATGCAGACCTTTGTCCCAAGTATCTTTTTTTTGTTTCCATTGTTCTTTCTAATACTCAGTTCTTCTTAATATTCTTCTTTGGGTCCTTTGTGCTCTTCCTCCCTGGATGTACAATGGTCTGCTTCCCATAAAACTAGTAAAAGTAGAATTTTTTTTTTTCTATTATACTGCTACACCATATTGTACTCATTCTAGTTGTGCTGTACAGGGGCTGCTGCCTGCTGCCTGACAGGTCTGTTCTGCTCAAAACAAAAATGCTGCACTCACTGTTCCCTTTGGGACAAACTAATGGTGAGATAAATAGATGCACCTGTAAACCAGTGTAGCATTAATACTCTCAGGGTGACAGGCTTGACATTCACTGCAGCACCTCATAGGGAAAAATGTACAGTAGCCTGTGTACACAAAGCACTGGAAGGTTCTTTGTATATCCCTGTATGTAATTGTGGGTCAGATGCATATTCAATATGAGGTGTTGTGACTAACATTTGCTATTGTAATAAGAGACTAAAGAAAATGTACTAGTATGAAATGTACTATGACTGGAGTAAAGCACGGGAACCTTTTGAGTGCTTTACTCCAGGACGGAACAGTTGAATTCGACACCAGTTGTGCTGTTAATATCCACATCGATATTAAATCTCAGCCCTCTCTGACTTTACCCTGTATCTCGTGATCTTATGTTCCAAGGTTTGTAGCCCAGAATGTGATGCGTCTACAGAAACTTGGAGTGACGCACATCCTCAACGTGGCGGAGGGGAACTCCTTCATGCACGTCAACACGAATTCAGAGTTCTATGCGGGCAGTGGCATTACGTACCATGGCATCAAGGCCAACGACACAGAGCAGTTCAACATCAGTGCCTACTTTGAGGAGGGCGCCGATTTTATCGACAAGGCCCTGGCACACAATAAAGGTAGGACCACGATGCACTGTGTGGACTCTTTCCTTTTTATTCTTATATTTTTTGTAGGACACCATTAAGAAACAAACTAACGCAGCAAACCAAAAACAAACTATGAATCTTTTTTTTTAAATGTATAGAATAACCATATGCCTTGCTCTAGCAGAAGCGAAGTCAGTGGTTCTCAAAATACTTTGGCTTCTGTACCCCATTTCAGGTATTTTCCAAGACAAATACCTTTACTGGATTAAATTTCTTTTCAACACTAAAAAATACAAATATAAAATTGAATTATTTAAATATAGTATTATATTTTGAAGGTTGTTCATATGCTACAAAATTACACACAAAAACACCCTATAATGGTGCACACAGCTATATTTTAGGGATTTATTTATTTATAGGCTTATTTAAACGTATTATTTTTTCATTATTAGGAAATTATATGGTTTCCATTTTTTTTTCACGTACCCCCTGTTGTACCTCTAAGTACCCTTAGGGGTACATGTACCTCCATTTGAGAATCACACTTCAAACAACAGCAGAGAAGAACTAAGGCACACAACCACTTCTGTCTACGCTCAGGAGGGTGAGACTGACAAGAGGGATGTTTCCAAACCCCACAAGCATGATGATGCAAAGTTATTGTTTTGATCGCTTATTAGAAATCCAATTAGATTCAAATTAGAAAGCAAATTTAATTTGCAATAGGCTATGTTTAACCACATTCTTACACAGCTTATTCACAACTTCATACCATTTTGTCAAGAAGTTAACCTGAATCAATGATCAAATGTATTTATTTCTCCAAATTTTGAAGTCCGCCCATCTTAATCTAACGTGAGGGGAGGAGGGGGATAATACTGGATGTTGGATTGTTGTGTGTCTCAAGCTAAATCTGACACACTCCAGAGCCCTGCCCCACATTCCATTATCAGATCAGGTCCCATGACGCCAAGCCGTACAAAGACATTCCACGAGTGATACACCTGTTGTGCAGAAATAGACCCCCAACACATTTTTGGCCTAGGTCAGTTAAGCTAAAGAGATGAGGCGAAGCGATGCTCTGCCAGGTTTGTATTGTCGTATCCACGCCCTGTCAGTCGCATTCTCCATCAGAAGGAAAAGAAGTGCACATGAACAGGATATTGATTTCTAGATTGTCTCTTGGATTCAGTTTTGTCACATATACTGTCTTTTTTCAGTGTGAAAATGTTCTAACAACTTAAAATACAGTATGTGCTGAGGGTAAACAGAAACTTTGGGGCCTCAATCTGCCTGCCCCCCACTCCATGTCTCCCAGAGCTGGATCGCTGGGACCTCTGTCCCAAAATGAAACCCTTCAGGGACGCATTTAATTGGGGTCCTGAACCCTGTGTTTTATGGCATGGATTTAAAGGGATAGAGCGAGGCACAGGGAGGACAGGATGAGAGAGAAGACAGGGGAGGGGTAGGGGGGAAGAGGAGTTTTGTGACGGGACACCTTGTGCTACAGTGTGCTCTCTGACATTTTCTGTGACATGTTGGGACCCACCGCTCTGAGCTTATTGAGGCATGTTTACGGTTGCCAGTACATGAAGGGGAGGGAGGGATTGTTGCTACCCAGAGAGCATTAAAACATGGCAAACATTCGTAACACGCCTTTTGTGTCTAGCCCTGTATGATTACACTGTACCGACAGTAGACACACAAGTGCAGGAGAGTCTAGGGGTCTGGGTGTTTCTACCAAAAGGGCCCGGGTTCAAACGAGTTAAAGGTGCTGTATAAGGGGTGAGTATGAGTGAAATGATGACAGACAGATTCTTAGGGCCATATTTTAACGATGTAAGCGCACCGTCTAAAGCGTATGGCGCAAGTGCTTTTAGGGCGTGTCCAAATCCTTTTTTGCCATGAAAAGTGGTCACAGCGCCAGGCGCATGGTTCAAAAGGGTTGTACTCACTCTCTTAATTATTCATGGGTGTGTTTTGGGCATACACCAATCAGAGTGTCATCTCCCATTCCCTTTAAGAGCCAGGTGTGCTTACACCTTGAACCTAAAATGACCACACCTCATTTTAAAAACAACATGCTATTTAAACGATTTGCTATTTAACCGATTTGCTATTTAAACAACGTAGGCGCTGGTCAGAAACTAGCAAAAACACTTTTTGCGCCGAGTGTAAGATAGGGCCCTCAATACAGTACACCAGAGAGAGAGAGAGAGAGAGTTGAGCTGATGAGTAGAGGAAGAGAAAAGGTCAGAGATGTCACAAAGCCCAAGAGGGAGAGAGGCGGTGGGAGAGAGTAGAACAAACGATTCGTGTGTTGGGTGAAGGGGCGGAGGCGTTGGGTTTCAAACGTGCTGCAGAATCTGCAGTTCTTCTCTCTACCTGGTACAAGTTGGCAAGGTGAATTCCTCTTGGGGCGTTGAACAGTCGATAGGGATTTTTCATTCAGTCATTTATCTACACATGCACACGTACACACACACGCACACTAAGAGACACACACTCATATGTTCAGATATAAACCCAGTTCTAAAAACACACCTCTTAAGGCTTGTCTTTGTTTCCCACATGCAGTGAAGGTGTGTGACTTTGCAGAGGTCAGGTGTATTTGCATTTCCTGGCAGAGGAGATGCTTCGCTAGGCAAGTTTGTTCACAGCAGATGTTTCCCTTACTCTTCCTAGCTTCCTTGTTCCACTGTTAATATGCCACAGAGATGAAAAAAAAGGAACTCAGAGCCGTCAAAAATGGTGACAACTGTCCGTATACTCGTCTTATTCTGTCCCTCTGTCCTCTAGGGAAGGTGTACGTACACTGCAGAGAAGGCTACAGCCGCTCGCCCACCATTGTTATTGCCTACCTTATGCTGCGCCACAAAATGGACGCCCGGACAGCCGTGGCTACCGTCAGACACAAGAGGGAGATCGGCCCTAACGACGGCTTCCTCCGCCAGCTGTGCCAGCTGAACGAGAAGCTGGCCAAGGAGGGGAGGCTGAACAGGGAGGTGGGCAAATTAAAGACCAAATGAAAAACTGGAGAGATGGAGAGACCCGGTGCCCCTATTCCCATAATGCCTTTCACAGGTTTCAGCTGCACTGAGACTGACCGCACCCCGACCAAACCAGCACAACAGTCATCCGACACAGAATTAGAAACAGAGTCTACTCTTAGATTTGTTTTAAACACACACACACACACACACACACACGGCTCCATACGTGAACATAACACCCATCTGCCATTCACACTGTGTCCTTGTTCAACACCTTCTCGTTCTCTGCCGCTGCTTCGTAAAAGCACGGCAGACGGCAACACTGAAAGTATAATCTAACTGAACACTGTCTGTAAAGTCAATTACACACAGATATACTGAAATCGCACAGCTAGTTCCTCAAAAGCATTATTGATGTTAGCTGAGCATCAGGCATCCCCCCACTTCCCACGGGTTGCAGGGAATGAAATCATGCTCCACTTTCCAAGGCCGAGAGTATTTAACAGTGGTGCGAAACAGTTGATTATAGCACAATCATTCCGAAGTTTATCCTACTGCCGAGAATGTGGAACTGGTGACGTTTGCGGAAACATAAGAGTTCCCCCTAGAGATCAAACAGGGAATGACGCCATAAAGAAAGCAAAATCGAAAGCCAGGCCTTGTTAAATCTAAGTGGATAGAGAAACATTCCATGAGAACATTCCATGAAAAGATGGGACCCAGGGTTTTGTTAGGGCCACTCGTATCATCCATCCACAGCCATACATCTTCCCCTTTGTAGAAGCAGACATGGTATGCACAAATAAGATAGAGCTTACGCACCTTTCACTGCATCCCAGTACAAGCCACACTTGACTCTTGGCTGAATGCATTATGGGATGGACGCCACAAGTTACACTCATCATATCAGAATGGTGTCCACTGCCAATTCCAAAGCCATTCAACCAGTAACCAGTATCCAATGCACCACTCCGTAGTCAACATCAACACAACCTGTCTGAGGCCAATACACACCATGTCACTTGTTTAACATACCGGTGTTTGTGTGTATACAACAGCAGTGTACTACCTGACTTTATACATAAGGCCTGTTGGTTGTATTACTACATTGCAATATATGTCAATACCGCATCATTTATACAGAATGGAATCACAATTAGCTATGGCTATGTTGTACTTCCGTAGCGCATCGTAGAACTCTGACATGATTCACGTAGACAAAGAGTTGTTAGGTAAACAAAACCGTTGGAGTTAAGCAGTATGTCCAACAGTACACTATTAGGCTCCAACAGTGGTAGTGAGGTACCTGAAACGTTTGGAGAAATGCTACTAGCCCCTTTAGCAACCTTCCACTTGCAAGACTCATGTAAAGGCGTTTAACTCTTAAATGTCCGTGTCTAGCCAGCAGAGTAGTCCTGAAGTTGACGCTCCGTGACAGCATGGCGACAACGGGGCGGGAACCGAAAGAAAGACGAGATAGAAAGAGAGAATGTCAAAACTACTCTGCCCTTCGGTTTGCATATTACAACAGGAAGCAATTAGTTTGACCCACTACGTCTCACACGTCAGACTGCATAGCACTCACTGATAATGTAACGCTGGGTGTGTTGGCATGAATACAAGTTAGATTGTCTCACCTCATTAATGGCACTATTTACTCCTCTTTTAATATATCTATATACATATGAATATATACATGTATATACATATTTAAATGTTGACATATATGAATGTATAAGCAATGTGTCTATAATATGTAGGTATCGTTAAACACGTCTTTGTCCCTATATACAGTATATCGACCATACTATTTGTATATGACCAACTTTTACACGTCTCTTGTATCATCACGCATTCCCGTTTTACTGTATGTTCACCATTGCATTTACATGCACGTTAAAAAGCATGTAAATGCATTTTTCCCCCATTCAAATTCATATCTCAGTTACAGGAAACGACAGGAATGTGCCACATCAAGTTCAGATTTTGATTCATGTGAGCAACGGTATTATTTATGTCCAGTGAAATTACAGATTACAGAGAATAGTTCCAACAAAATTCCAACAATGCATATGAATGAAGTTGAATATGAGCTTATACGGGATATGAACTTCGAAAATTAGTTGATGTGCATGTAATCATCACAATCTGGGGGGTGAGTTAGGACGATTCCAAAAACAAACCACAAACCACTAATATTATTGTTGGAAGGAGAAGGAAGTGAGCATATTTTATTCTTTCATAGGGCCCAAAATTTCTAGTGGTGCCCCTGCAAGTGACTTTTGTACAAAAGTGGTTTACAAGTATTATAATTAATTATTTATTAATTACAGAATTTGTTATTTTATATTTTAATATTGGTGTCTCCAACTGAACGCTTAATTCAGACTTCTGTATGTAATTTTCAACTAAAAGGCACAGAACTTATCGTAAATTGGTCCAGGATGAGGGTACTTATTTATCAACTGTTGACAAGTTTTTGCTCATGCTTTGTGAGACAGTGGCTGAACAGATTAAATGAGTTCCTTGGTAGAAATTGACCAGTTACCACTTCCAATTTCCTGCAAAAAAATATTGCATTTTGTACCGCCAGGTTTGTATCACGAATATCTGATTTCCAGATCAGTGTCAAGGACAATTTGTAAGTTGTAATTTTACAAATAATATAGCAAGTCAAGATATTATTTCTATGAGGGCTCCATCAGTTTGTCAGTTTCCACACTCTAGCATGTATTTAGTAAGAGAGAAACACTGCCAGATGTTTATATTTTTTATTTGTATCTGCTAATTTTAAGGGTTATGATAACTATGAGTCATGACATTATGTTTGTTTTTTCCTGACTAGGGCCATTAAAATGGTCAGTCCACTCACATGTCATCCAGAATGTGATGTAATGTCAATGCCAATCCCATTACTTGTGTTGATATCAATAGTGTGTAATATCAATTTATTATGGGTTATGGCTCATGGTACAGTACGTGATGTATTGTCAAGAATGTCAGACGTGACCTGCCATAATGTAAATTGTTATACTGAGTATGTGACACGCACTACGGTGAATTGCTGCATTTTACTGTCATAACTAGCCTCTTGTATAGTGTATGTATTGTCTGAAAGTACAATTGATATGTTCATTTTATTCTTATCGTAGTTATGTTTTTCCTTGTTTAGATTTGATCTTTTCCAGGGAATGAAACCCATGCTTTGTTTATAGGTTGATTATTTTGCTAAACTAATAAAGAATAGCCTTATTTTATACATCAAGACATTTTGCATAGCCTCACCTTGAAAATATGATCGTGACCTACTCATTTAGCCAGCTACATTAGCTAACCATGATGTTTTAAATGCATCATGTACAATAGAAGGATATAGGTAAACAGACTTGACAGTTAATGATAGTGTTTCTTTAAAACCCAAGAGTTACCAGATGACTGGGGTTCATCGAACAAGAAGTTGTCAGAACATGTTGTTCGATTGACTTACGCCTTTGTGTGATTATCTAAGCTTTCTGGCACTTGCTGTATTGCACTAAGTGGAAAACCCCACACACACGGCCCTATTTAGGCAGAAAGAAATGGGATACATTGGTTACATTTGTATTTACACTTACTGGTTAAATGGGATCCTCAAAGGGCATTCATTGTTAATAATATCCTGCAGTTCACTAAGTGATAGAATGTTAAGACAATCACAGTAAAGCACTCCTCCTGAGACTGACCGCTTAATGAATTGACGTAATGCTGTCAACCCCGCCCCCCAACTGTCATTTGGTCCTCCAGAAGGGTTTTAATACAGAGAATCATTTGGTAATTGTTTGTCACAAAGCCTGGTACTGACTCTCACTTCACACTGCACCTACATGGGCACAAGACTTAGACAGTAGCAGGAGTTACAGCACAAACAAGCCTACTGCCAACTTCCCTGTTGGACTGCACACCATCCAACCACCGTGTCCCATTGAACATGCATGTTCACCTGCTGGTGTCACTGTTGTGGTGTTATCAGGTCGTGGATCGGTCTATTGCGTTCATATGTATTTAAAAGAACATTGTGACTGTGAACACGATACATCCCACCCAAAGCCTTACAGTGAAGATCGATTCTTTAATCTATTTTTAATTTTTGTGTACCTCACGTCACGCGCTGGGAAAGGACAACTCTCTTGCAGATGGAGACACAGTTGAAGTACACTTGATTTCAAATGGCAATGTTATTTTTCTTACCTTGAAGAAGTTTTTCTTTTCTTTCTTATGTTTCAGAATAAATGGCTAAGATATAAACCTTGTGTGGTGAGTTGATAATTGTTTGGACTCATAGAAATTCTTAAATGAAGTCAAGGCACACGAGGCAGACTCAGTGTGATTCACATTAAAATGTTATATAATAAAAGGATTTAAAAATAATGCATAAAAAGACATTTAAAGATTAATTTTGAAGCAAGTCTCAAATCTTCTGGAAGTTTGTTCCAGCTATTTGTACTATTTGTCATTAAATCAGACTAACTAAAAGGGCCTCTGTAATCACCTACTGTGATTGGCAATAGTACAATCAGTTAAACCTACAGTATGACTACTAACCAATTATAAAAAGATAATGGTTTTACTAATAACCATATAATCAGGAGAGCAGGGGTAATGGAGACAATAGCATTTAAAAGTTAATATTTTAGCCCATAACTTAAAAACAATTCTATGTGATAAATCTTTCTTTGGTGAGAATCAGCATACAGCATTAGTCTGACTCAGACCTGGTCCTGCTTAAAACAGATTTTCCTAATTTACGTGACATTGGCCTCAACAAGCAATACGGCCGGTGACCACTAGATGGCAACAATCGCCTGGTTTCAAGTATGCAGCTGAACTCTCAGGAGCCGCAGTTCTGAGGAAAGAGCAGACCAAGTAACGAGAATGACAGTGAAGGAGCCCTCTCCAAGTCTCCACAATTTGATGCAAATGCTATTTCATGTTTCACAAGAGCGTACAGGCACACCTGGGCCTGGGGATGAACCACTCAACAGCCCCAACGTCCAGCAGCGTGATTCGAAAGGCTCAGGTCAGGTCTATTGGCTGGATTCTCCCATAGCTCACAATCCACGGCCCCCTTGCACAGCCATTACCGCAGACCAGCTGTGTGGTCCCTTAAGGCGGTCCCGGTGCACCAGGGACCTCCTCCCTACTCTGGCTGAATTCACGTTGCGTGTTGAGGGTTTCACCTTTATGACATAAAGGATCAAATCATTTTATCGTTGCTGAAGTTTGACAAAGGATCTGCATAGCCTACATGTAACAAACGGTTCACTAATGGTATTATAGGATATGTGACATCCATGGACTACATTTACATTTACGGATACAGTCCCAGGATCAGCATTCAGGAGGGAGAACTGGTTCCAGGAAGTAGCCAGGGTGAAATGGGGCCATGACAAGTAGGACATAGCAAGTTATTGGTCCCTCTATGAAGCTTATTTGAAGGGGTCCAGGTCGCTTGTATCCCATCAGTTACGGGGCCTGGCTCAGCGTGATCATGAAGTGCCAGCGCAGCGGCTGTCTGCCCTGTGTATCTGAGTGGAAATGTTTATAGCTAAGGCAAGAAGCAAAGCAAACAATTTCCTGTGAAGAGAGTGTAGGCCTAGTCGTCTGACAATTTGGTTACATTCCTGTGACCATGCTGGATGAGTTAGAATTCACAAGAATTTGTAAATCCGAAACAATGATTGAACTGTGTGTGTAAAAGGTTATGGCATTCTAAATAGAGATAAAGTAAATAAGTTCTGATTTTTTTGGGCTGGTATAGGAGTATTCGCGGAATCAAGGTCTTGTTCAGATCAGGTCTAATATGACCTCAGAGTCACTCACCATCTTTGATCAGCCTGGATGCTAACATTTTCTCAATACTTGTTTATACAGGAAATGGTTCAATGGTGAGAAACAGGGTAGCCAATGAAGTACAAAGGGACATGAGATTTTGGAGCTTGATGATTGAATACAGGACCAATGCTTCCCTGCCTGTAATTACACCAAATAAAGTTATCAGTTGCCTTTGAAATTGTTTTTACTGCTGACTCATTTAACCCATTTCCTTTGGGACTTTGTGAAATCGAAATACCAAGGATTCATTTAGAAAGTAGAAGACTCGCTCTTCATTTCACCCACACGCTTGGGTTCATCAAACTGCTTAAAATGATCGCCTTCCTCAAAATCACTCCCATGTAATTCTTTACAGGAGTACGGGCCTTTCATCATTGTCCTCTTTTAATGGCTTATCAAATAGAAAGCACATGATGCTGTTCTTACGACTTAATCTTAATGCACCACGTTCACATCGCTAAAGTGCTCAGAGGGTGGGGAGGGTGGGAGAGAAGGAAGGAGGGCTGAAGCGGTGATGCACATCTGTGGCGCAGCACTAATTATTAAGAAATATCGAGAACAAGAGAGAGAGAGAGAGAGAGAGAGAGTATGGGCGTTTGGAATGGGACGGTTCTCAGATCTTCTTCCAAGTCCTCGTGCCCGTAGTGGTGTTGCTCGTTTTCATCTCCTGTGGCTCTGTTGTTTTACAGAGCCTTGCTGTGTCCCTTGTGTGCTTATGTTAACATGAAGCAATACACGTGTGCCCACACAAGGACACACACACATACGTAAACGCTGTCAAGTCAGGCCTGACAAAAGATAGTGTTATAAGACTGCCCTCACCATTTTTTGACACAGAAAGAGGCATGCCTATAATAAATTTGTGGATATTCTGGTTTATGGTCTGGTTTATGTCTTTCTTATGTCGGGAAATAAGCACAAACAAATTGTCCACTAAAGCACTGGTAGTAGATAGTAGTCTATTCAGAACTAGTAGAATATCATGTCTTGTATTCATCTTAATACAGTTTTAGAGCTGCAGAACATGTTTCCAACTTGTTCATGAACAAGGAGTCCTTTCACCACCCTAAAAGTAATTGCATTCGTATTTAGCTAATGTACATTATTTAGAGCAAGGGAAAGTGCTTCCTGTTCATGATGAATCATAAAGACTTTATTTAAAACATTGATTGATTCATTTTTAATGTGCCCAATTGTAAAATACTTGTAAAATATGCTTGCATCACATTCTGTGAGTTCTGTGAGTGAAAAGCCCACCCTGTTTATGTAAGAACAGCTTAAAGAACCAAAAAAAAACATGACCAATGAGACGTTTATATTTATTTTTGTAACATGACCTACAATATCAGCAACTTCTGCTGTTACAACTACAGCAGAAGTTAGGTAAGAAACGCTGTGAATTTTCAGGAAACCACACAGTGTGTGGGCTTTGAATCCTTTGACTCTGGAACCTTTACGTGACAAGCCAAGACATGACCCCTTATAATAACCCTGTTTATAATTAGCCTTTGTTGGATAATATACAAGAGCTGTGGATTATTCTCACATGCTTGTTATCTTGTTGCATTAATCTTGTAAAAAAGCACTAAAACTACCATCCCTATATTCAGGGAGCTAGTGTTAATTATTTGACTGGCATGCTTAATTAGTATATACCTGGCAAAGTATTCTGGGAAATTATGACATATAGGAAAAATGTGCAACAATTAAACAGCACTGGTTTTGTTATTTAATACCTACATAAAAGGATCTGCTTCCACACCTGTCTGAGCACTGAGTTTTTAAAAGGACACACACACTGTGTCTAAAACTGCCCTTGGGGTACCATAATTTCAAAAAAAAATATTGTTTTGGTTTTAAACAAAACCCATCCTTCACCTGAGTGGCTGAAACTAATCTCTAATCATTCCCCTTTGGAGCTCCTAGGTTCACACTGCTCTCTACCCCGCCACCTACATTCACACACCCTTTTTATGTTCAGATGCGTTTCAAACATAAACAGTGAGGCAGGGTGGACGTTTGTGGTTCTGGGGCTATAATGCAAACAGGGAGTGTACCTTTAAAGGCTTAAAAGCATTTATTGCCCTTGTAAAAAGTTGACCAGAGACATGAGCTCATTTCTCTTTCAGGTCTCGATTTCTCTTCATCGCCCTTTCACCATTCTGCCAAACCCCTATTTAGAAATTGCATACTATTTTTGATACACCATGATGTGTATACTGACAAAAAGGCAGGGACAACATGCAGAAAATGTATCAACATGAGTAACATTAAAACTGACGTCACAAATGTGCGATGAACTGTCCCTTTGCACCATATCAACCAGCTACGTTGCATGCAGAGAGAGACTGTTTGAACGATAGCTAATCCTATAATGAAACCAATGGCTTAAAAACCAATACTTGGTTGACTTCACAAAGTACCCAGCCAGTCTACACATGCAACCGCCGATGAAGCATCCTTCTCTTTGTGGTGGGGTTAAATAAACAGTGTGTGCACGTAATTTATGGCTGATATTTAATACTGTCTTGTAAACCTGAGGTCAATGTTTTTCATGTAACAGAAAACACTGACGGTGAACATCAATTGCCAGCAAAGGTCAGGGGAAAAACCAAACCAACTGAGCCAGGGAATTTCTCGAGCTTGGGAAAGCCAGCTCGGCGCTGTTCTGTGAAAGCTCACTTCAATTAAACCCCATTCGATAAAAGCATTCTACAAAGTAGAGAATTTGGACTGCAACAAAAGCCCAGCAGCAACGCAGACAAACACTGTAAGGATACAAAGACATGGAACAGTCAATATTGTTTTTTGACGGTTAGACTTGGCTTTTATAGCTATGTTGAAGCTGTGTGCATAAATGTTTATCAGCTTGCTTGCAAACATCCCAGGCTCTTGGTCAGGGGCGGCTGTGCAACTTGCCGGGTTAAACGTGAATATTAAATAGGCTACAGTAATATTAAAAGTGTTTTTAAAATTTGTTTTTGTAAGACCACCGGAAATCAGAACTAGCCCCAACCCAAATCTGGCTAGTGCCTAGTTCTGGTGGGTGGATTATAACCAAATTAAACACGACTCTAATGAACAAATCTAAACAGTTTATAGCTTGTTTAATTTGGTCGTAATCCACCCACCGTGTAGGCCATCATATAAAAAAGTCTTATTTGTTCGAGTTTGTGTATGCCACTGTTTTGTGCCCTAGTTTTGTATTGAATAATCGACTGGGTAATTACACTTTCAGCTAAGAATAGCACCTGTGGCTGGCTAGCAGGCTGCCCAGCGGTAGCCAGCGGTGGTGAGTGGCATGCTGAGAAGCCCGGGGCGGTTAGCACACACAGCCCAGCGTGGTCTGTGAGGTCCAGCCAGGATCTCCGAGGCAGCCGCAGCTCCAGTTCCCACAGTCCCGTGCCTGCAAGGCCGCATCAATGGGCCAATCTTCCCACTTTCAGAGATGTCTCTCTGAAGAGCTTCAAGTCCAACAATAAAAAATCCTTGGTTCTGAATTAACGCAGCCACGGTCCAAATCTCCCGCTCGCCCCTTGAGGAAACCACACGAAACGGCAAGACTCCAACGAGGCCTATATCGCGGCCCAGCCAGCGATAGCCTAGATTAGCCTCGCCGTGACCCCCTCAGCCACCCAGAAATGCACGCTAGCTAGCAACAGATAAACACGGAATGCACCTAGGATGTCACGCGCGCACCGCAGGCCAAGGCAAATATCATGAACTTGGAACATCTTGACTTAGAATTCCTCTCTCTTGATCTTTATTATATGCCTCCCCTTCTTCTCCTCTTCCTTTTATAAATCAGAGCATTTTTCACACACGGTTTGTTCACACAGAATGGCAATGGGGAGGTTAAACGTGTCCACGTGAGAACTGTTCCTGGACGTCTTGTGTAATGACTAGGGAATGCTTTAAAACTGTACAGTGATTCATATTTTTAATTTTGTGACAATGCACAGATACGCTTTAGAAAGAACTGTGTATGTGAACGGTTGATAAATCAATTGTCTCAGCCAGCAGAAAGCAAATAGAAAAGTACTCCTGGAAATCTTGCTGAGATGTATACAAAAGTGATGCAAAGCAGAGCCACTGTCAATAACAGAACACTTTCAAATATGTCCAAGGACTGCGTGCAGCAATTGATCAACATTACGGCCTTCTTTGTAGTCAACGCCGAATTTGATATTCTTTACATGTGTGACTTGTAATTGCACATTCTGAACAGGGGCTACAAATATATAAGCACCAAAACTCACTTGTTTTGAGAAACTCAAGAGCCTGTGCAACTTGATGTTGTATTTGTAATCCACAGCTGTGGTTACATTTAGAACTAGGATTAGTGTAGTGTTAGTGAAATTAAGAGGCTAACAACTGGATATTCTCCTAGCATGCTGGACCTATGGGATATGAAACAACACAAAAGGACTGCTTGAGCTGTTGCTTGTACATAAAATACTTTTTCAGGCACAAGCAATGGCTCTCTATATACATATCTAGGAATTTACAGCAGACCGAATCATTGTCAGGTACAGTACTGACAGTGTTTCGATGACTGTGGTGTGCATGTCATTTTATAATATAGTATGATTATTATAAGACATTGTAACATACATAATGCGACTTCCTCGCGATGTTCTGTATAACACAGGGTGTTCAATACAAGCGAAATACATGAGATTCTGACAGTAATATCCATCCAGGGATGGAGCCTGGAAAGCCGGAAATATACACTGTATTGCTAATTTGCATAAGAGCTGCGGACACGGTAATGAATAATTTACCTTTCCACCCCAAGAGATAAACAAACTGAATTTTGGTCACACGGCGATGTAACTGTATCTCCTTATTTAGATTTACGGACCCTGTGATCATATTGTAAAATAAATCCAGAAACTTATTTCAAACCGGTGCATTCAAGTAGTCAACCTTGGCTGATGAATGAGTCAAGGTCCTAGCGCTAGTCACGAGGAGGTGACAGCTTTCTGGACCTCAAGATCTGTGTTTTTCTCCTATGCCATAAAAAAAAGCTCCACCCCCCCAACTTCTTTCCCTGTTAGCACTGCAGGCCTTCTGGGCAATCCAGTGAGCATCCGATTGTCATTTAAGCCACTCTCTCCACTGCCATCATGATAGAATACACTGTGCTGGGGCCCAAGAGCTCTGCAAAGAAACCCAGAGAGGTCTAAATTGAGACTGTGACTGACATGCGTCACAGTGTGGCAGTGGAGGCTGTAATCACAGCTGGCCCAGAGGCAGACAGTGAGACCATTCATCTCACACTAAACGGCAGACTAAAGGATGACATTAGAGCAGTTGTTTTCTAACTGTTTTTCAACCATAACCCCAAAACTAAAGTGTCCCGTGTGACCCCCGCAAGCACTGAACCACATATTCAATAGCATAATAAAGCATATAGAAACTCATCAAAATAAACTAAAGGTTATACATATACATACAGCCATGGAAAAAATTAAGAGACCACTGCACATTTTTAAAATATAATATCATAATATAATAATATATATAATTGTGGTCATATTTTATATATTTATATTTATATTTTTCAAAATAAATTGTATATTTATATTTATATTATTATGTTTTAAAAAATGTACAGTGGTCTCTT
>JAOEHI010051066.1:0-50564 GCA_025447815.1 Percopsis transmontana | reverse complement strand
TGTCGTGCCCCAACGTGAATTGGGCGGGCCCAGAACATTTGTCTGGCTGTGGTGGTGTTATGCGGGCAAACTTTTTTTTTTTTTTTTTTTTTTTTTTTTTTTTGGGGGGGGCCTTTCTTGTGAAGGGGTCATTGTGATAGCTTTACAACCCTAGGCTATAGCCAGTCCTTCCGGTATGACCATTTGTTGGTGGGTAACCTGAGTCTGATGGAGGCCTCGTCAAGTCAAGACCTAATAATTTGAGAGATTCTAGTCTGTATCCCAGCTATATTGCTAAATGCGTCCCGCAACTGCATTTATGTTTGGTACTTCGGTACATCTCACATATTGGCAGCTCATAAACTTCTTCCCTTTTAATCCTGCTCAGTTATGGACTAAAATCGAATGTTTTTATGCAACGTGTACAGAAACTAATACTTTGCCCTTATGATATAACAGTTTCCATTATATTGAATAAGCAGGATATTTTTTTTCTCCATGTGAGATGTTTAAAAAACAATCCCATAAGAATGTGCCATCATTTTATAAAAAATTTCTTGGGTATTTTAAATAATACATAATTTTACCAAAGGAAACCCCCTATTTTAGTCAGTCTAGTTTTATATTGTACAGCTATGTAAGTAACTACCTATTTTGTATGAATGAATGTGGTTATATTTTATATTTAAATACATTTTTAATATAGTTTTAATAGAAGTTGACTGCAGTACTTTTATTAGCCTATTATTCATGCATTCATGCAACTGTAAATGCTTGGTGACTTGAACAGGGAATAGAGTGAACTCAGAGTAGAGATCTTTAATGGAGTTTGACCCTATATAAATGAGTTATCTATTTCGTTCCCTCCCTAATGACTAAATACTTGTTTGATCTTTCATCTCACAAATTAGTTACATAGGCCTACCCGTTACGTGACTACCTTTCAGAGGCTTAAGTAAGAGCTGCTTGAATACACACAAGCGACTTTTTATTCATTCCATGTGCATAAGCTGAACCTGTTTTCCGCACTTGTTTTACCTGTGCCGTCTGCTTATCCGGCGCATTCTTCACCTGTCTGTCTACAAACAAACCAGTCGGCTTTCACTGATAACGACCTGGTGGTGAGAGTGTCACGCTGGCACCAGATGCCACATGATACGCCGTTAGGTGTGATGGTAGATACGGCCGCCATGCCTTCCTGCTGGAGACGGCAAACAATTGTTTTATGGCTGCCGTTATTGTTACAGGAAGGAGGTTGTCTGACAGACAAACTCTCCAGTGTGTTCTGTCGCTTTCTAGTTCTCTCTACTGTCTCTGTTTTTCTCATGTCTCTTATTGTCCGTCTTTCTCGGGGGACTTGGTGATTGTGTAAAGTGAGTGAATGTTCTGTCCTGTCTGTTATTTACCGCTACTTGACCTCCTCTGGAGAATATTGTCCTGAATTTCACAGGAGTTCTCAAAGGAAATTGTAGTAATTTAGCGGAATAAATACAGGTTTTATGTGCGTGCGTGTGTTTGCTCTGTGTTGTATCATTTGACCTTGATTCATAATGTGCTGTGTCACCATACGCATTAACAAGTTCCCACAAGAGCTGTTTAGTCTCCTACACCGACCCGCACACGACAAACTGGTGTCTCTACACGACCCATATCTGTTGCATATTGTCGAGCAATGACTCAGAGCTGTGTGACCAGAAGAGAGACAGAATATTGATAAGCCCACTTACTGTACCTCTGTTAGGATAGGCAAAAAACGTGATCTCTATCAAAGTAGATGCATTATTAGCCAGTTTTTTTGATCATGTGCACAGGCCACTTGACTCGAGGGACCGACCTTGTTCTTGGACTGTACAGTGATGCCTAGTGGTGAAGATGTAACTGTTCAAATGCTGTCAGTAAACGTAGTGAATATTCCTATGGCTATAACATTCATTTAAACCACACAGACGAGCCCTAGTCGGGTTTGAAACTAGGACCTTCTTGGCAACAGTGCTCACCACTTGGCCACAATGCTACCCCCACCACACAGGTTGGGATTGTTATCTTATCTTTTGAGACACTTTGAGCCCATAACCCTGTGCTTTATTGTATAATAGCATCACTTTTTTTTTTTAATGTGTTTCACTTGGTCAATAGCCTGGTAGTCTTGTTTTCCAAAATGTGTGCTTGCTGCCAGGAGAGAGATTTCTTGCTCGTTTAAAAATCTGCGTCAGCAGCTAGGCCTACATATACAATTTTTTAAACTATACTTTCCTCCCCAAAGATAATGGACTGAGTGAATAGGGTGATTAACTTTCACTTAAACGCTAGGCTAAATTTCTCTGAATGAACAGTATCTTAATTTCCATCAAAAATGACAGTAGGACAAATTAATTTTTCTTCTTCTTCTAATAAATGCACTGTACATATAGGCCTGTATGTCTATAAATAATAAATGCTATGGGCAGACCTATTAAGACTTGCAATGGCACAAGGACGGCATTGTTACTTTTTGATGGTACAAAATGCCTTCCCCAAGGGACAAATCCTCTTTTGGCAGTGACATGCTTCATGTAACCATTACATCATTTTACATTAGCTAGCTTCATTACCTTTTAAACCATTGGTTTAATTAATGACTTGTTAGTTAATAATGTGCCTTGTTACAGGGGACTAGCACAAGGTTAAATAATGATTTGACCTGTTTTTAGAAACAATACAACATCAGTCTGTCAGAAATGCCTCGTTCTCTTTTGAGAAACTTCCCAGAGCCCTGTTGTCCCCCTGGGGACGTTTAGCCATGTCCGCCTAGCAACACAATACCAGCTCTGGGGGCCACCAAGGGTCAACTGCTTGTGTCTGTATGGGCCGATGGCTGGAGCACTGTGAATTATATAAGTGGACTCAAGAGAGTTGGCACAGCCTGGCAGGGCAGAGAAAGCTGGAGTCTACAGATGACACAGGCTTCTGTCATGAGTCATTCAGCTGATGACGTGGCCTGGTACTATCTTGTGCAAATTAAAGAGCAAGGTTAATAGCTTGCACTGCATTTCTGAGATGTTTCTTACAGCATATGTGCTGTGTGAATTTAGTACTGTCTGTGTACAGTAAAATCTTGTGACATCTATTTTGCACTTCTTCTTTAGCATATTTATCTTTACAGAATATTCACATAGCCTACTTTAGCGACAGATAAGAGGTCGGGCAACAATTCGGCAGGAATCTCTGTAGGCATAGTTTTGGCCGTGGTGGCAAGACAGAAGACGGGCACTATACGTTACCTAGCAGTCTTCACAATACCAACATGTATCACCCTATGCCAGTGTAGTCCCTACCATTGAACTTCCAGTACAGGCAGTCAGCAAATCAATATAATGCTATACGTTTCAGTCGGGCTTCAGAAAACAAAGAACAACACTAAATGCAATTTTAAAGTTGCATGTTTTACCATTTTATGATATTTAACCAAAGCTTTTCAGCTAAACACTCTTTCATAAAAGCCTCCCTCTTCCAATAGTGTGTTCTTAGTTCAAAGATGAAATGGTCATGTAATATGCTGGGGGCCAAGAACCAAATGACGCTTTTTTTTTTTTTTTAGCTAGTCTTCAATGTAAGCTCCTTGTCAACCAGTCCACCTTTAAAATAGAAAGAGGGTCAATTGTGTTTTTTTCCGTTGTGTCCTCAACATCCTGCTGGCTTGGCTCTTCTTACACACATTCCGTGTCTCTGGTTTTCTATTCTTCCCTTTCATTCGTTCCATGGCCTGGCCCGCTTTTGTCACTGCGGGGTTCATCACACTTTTTTTTTTTTTTTTTCCTTAACAAGATAATCTCCTGTGTTGTAGTTGGTTTCTAAAGGCTGGAGTCCATCAAGCCGACAACGGGCGACGCGAGCAGCGCTTCATAACACACGTGAAACGGCTTGGGAACAGGATATGTAATTTACCACGGCATTTTGGTGACTGCTTGTGTCACGTTTCCGAAAGATTATTGTGGGTGGAAAAAGACCAGTAGATTTAGTAGTTTTCTATTTTCTCTCTAGTTAATAATTTAATGAAATAGAGCAAATCAAGCACAGCTTCAAATATTACTGTGTTTTGTTTTTTTTTAAAGTCCATTCATAGAGCAGATTTTTCTATCCAAAGAACCATTAAAACAGTAAATGTAAATATTTATAAATCAACGAGTTACATCTGCAACGCCAGGGTGCAGCCACCTCTGTTAGGTGTGTTTCATCTTGTGTTAGCTGCTTACGCCTTGGTGGATTCCAGCCTTTTAGATGTTTTCATGTTTCCTTTGATGCTGTCCAGGGTGTGAGCTTCCAGCCCTGGGGTTGACTGTGTCCTGTATGACTCTACTGGGTCATACAGCTTTGACGTTTGTGTGCGTGTGTGGAAGATATTTTTGACATTTATCTTTATAGTCGTGTGTGTGTGTGTGTGTGTGTGTGTGTGTGTGTGTGTGTGTGTGTGTGTGTGTGAGAAATTATATCAACATGAATTGGAACTGAATTTGACCCAGATCAGGTAAGTCTTAAAAGTTTAATGCACATGCATTGCACACAAAGACCGGTGCTTGTATTCACTTTACCCATTACAAAAATAAGCAAATTTAGCTACCTTGGCCTAAATAAATATATGCAAAAATGTGTGTGCCTGCTTTAGTGCACACACGCATACAAACATGCACACAAACCATCACCTGAGGCCTTGTACTATTCTTATATTTTGGAATTCCAAAATATCTAGTTCATATTACACGTTCACACCCCAGGGTGTAGCCTAACTGTCTTCTCAGAAGCCATTTGAAATATAATGTAATAAGAAGCTCATCGTGTGTAGAAACCTGTGTTCTATTTTCTTTAATCCGATGCTGCCAGGCATGATACAGTTCCTGGTTAATGGTTGACCAGAGAAAATACAAAACTCGTCGCTTAAATATTTTATAGTTTAGAATGTTCCGAAAATGCTCCCACTGACCTGCTGCTGTGTATGGGTTAAATATTGACCGAGCCACACTAATTGTGTGTCTCGACAACGAAAGAACTCAAGTTTCTAGCCATGGCACACGCACACACTACCCTGGTTAAAACCATCCTGAATTTGCATGCTCCGCCTCTACGATTGGCCCCGTTTCACATGTCGTGTCTGGTTTGTCAGCCAGGCGTTGCTAATGGCTGACAAAACAAGCCATTAGCAGGCAATTGGACCACCTTCAACCAATCAGACCCATGCCGTGGGGATGATTTCCTGACCACAGGCTCTTAATTGCTGTCGGCACCAATTTACCTGCCCACCTGGACGCTGGTACCATAATATATGGTGTTGCTAGCCACAATGTGACCTCCTGAGCAGGGAACTTGGATTTAGCCTATTTTAAAGCTGCTTTACTTGCACATCACATTTAGGAGTAAATAATAATCGAGTCAGCTACAGCTTAAATATTGTAGTACAGTAGTATTGAGTTTAAATCAGGCCAGGAATGCAGAGCTCATTACGGTGTGACAGCTTGTCTTGGTCACAAAGAGATTTTAGATACCATTCTGAAGAGTGCCCAGCAGCGCGCGCACACACACGTGCGCGCGCACACACGCATGCATTCTCACTTTCTCTAGTGTACACACACATGCATTCTCACTTTCTCTAGTGTACACACGCATGCATTCTCACTTTCTCTAGTGTACACATACATGCATTCTCACTTTCTCTAGTGTACACACGCATGCATTCTCACTTTCTCTAGTGCTCTCTCACACACACACACACACACACACACACCATCTCTTGCTCAGACATTAATACCACGATATGACAAAATGTTTTCCACCTTTTCCCACTACTGAATACTCTGTCAGTACTCAGCCCCTTCCACCTTTTCATAAAGGGCTTCCTCTATAAATGTGTGTTTGATCGGGGACAATGGGTATAATGTTTTCTTGTCCTGTGGGAGTCCAGAAGTGAAGTCATAGTGAAATATGTGTGTGTGCATTCCACATGTCGTGCTTGTTTTCTCAGTTCGGGCTTGATGCTGGCTGTGTGAAGTTCTGCGGCTCTTCCGTGAATTGAGGTAGACAGGCTTGACTTGTTCTTCTTTCATATTTTGGGTGTCCTTTTGCTGACATAGGGCTTAATTAAACCATGGCAAGGGTATGGAGAATTGGGCTGTGAACCATATGTATTAATGAATGCTTTTCTGCTGAAGCACTACCTTAGTGCATGTTATGCATGTTTTTTTTGGCTGTTTAGAACTGTTTCTCAAATTGGGGTAC
Organism: Percopsis transmontana; assembly: GCA_025447815.1. Taxonomy (NCBI): domain Eukaryota; kingdom Metazoa; phylum Chordata; class Actinopteri; order Percopsiformes; family Percopsidae; genus Percopsis; species Percopsis transmontana. The sequence continues at coordinate 44,339 of JAOEHI010051066.1, read as the reverse complement.
AGGAACTTTGAGGTACTACAGAGAGCATGTGAGGATGAAATGGAAATCGTAACACATTTTAAAAACTATAGTGACATTTTTTTTTTGGAGTGTAATCATTTGGCTTAGAATGTAATTTGAAAGTAGACGCATGTTTAAAAACAACTGGTTTAAAATTGAACTGCCAGCTATCATTACACACTTGGGACTGAATTTAACAAATGCATTATTGCTTTCATTGTGCTCTCCTTGCATGCTTAGAATTCATAGGCTGTCGTCAAATTTCGTTGTGTAAAGCTGGCAAAACAATGTTTGTATTGTAGGTTTTCGGTGGCTTAAAGATTCAGTTAGCCATTGTGGATGGAATCAAAATGCTGAGATGTTAAGGTAATTATCACAACACACAACTGTTATGTACCAGACAAGGTACTGTAAAGTTGAAGGCTGTTCTTTCACATCAGGATTGATGATTGATTATAAATTTATTGTTGCCAAGAATTGTCTGGGAACCTTTTTCTCTTGTATTATTTCTTTTAGTCAGCAGGAAAGCTGAGATATCCTGACAGGAAGAAGTCCTATGCCAGCAGGACAACCTCTATGGGCAATCTGTGAAACATCAGATTGATTGTTTGAAAGTTAACAGAAGATAAACCCTGGAGTAGGTTGTTAAATGTTTACTGACACAACTGAGCAGACTTAAAGGCTTAGACCACACAGACCAAGATGTCTTCATGAGGGAAGCAGTCGCAATGGCCTGTGTGTTCTAGAGCGCTAGTTATTTGAGGCCCTCTGTAATCCATTCAGCTCTGTGGTCAGAGGTTCAGAAGTCCATCAACTTATCATTTTTATCAGCAGGCTTGGCATGCACCCGCAGGGGTAATGAGCTTATTACTTTGGGCTGGCTCGGTCATGATGCCATCAGTCCTCCTTGTTTTGTTTTTTTTGTGGTGTTTTTTTTCCTTTTTAATTCCTCCCTTCTTTTTTTTTTTTTTACAATTACAATCCCCTTTTTTTTCTCATTCGTTCTTTCCTTTTGCCATCTAGATCTGTTTTTCTCACTCTGATATGACTCACTTTTCGTCGCCAGGGGTTCAGTGTCGTGGCTGCGAGCTGAAGGCTAAGCTGGAACATGCGAAACACTTACAAAATTCAGGAAGAATTCATCCCTCCACCCCTATAGGCTCATGTGAATACCTCTTGACTTCTTTCTTTCTTTCCCCGAGTCTCTGCACTTGCTGGTCTTGTAATTCCAATCTTGTGAGCAAAATGTTGAAGGCCTGCCTGACACTTCCCTTGGCCGTGCGTGGTTTTTTAAACCTGACTTTACATTCCTCTGCTTAAGGGATCTCTCGGTCCTCTCTCAACCGTGACGTTTGAGGTCTGTTGCCAGGCGCAAAGTGGCTATTAACCTTTTGTTAAGTACACTATCCTAGTGCACTCGTGTGCTGACATGGGCTACAGTGCTCCATCCTAATTGCTTGTAAAAAGTTCAGTTCTAAAGTCCCCTTTCATTACGCCTCAATTTCATCTGCAGTATCAATGGGTTGTCAAGTCGTCTAGACTTTTCTTGAGTCCCCTGGGCTAAATACAGATTCACTCCTACGTGCGTTAAGAATACTGTTTCCATCTGTCTTCCCCCACCCACTCCTGCAAGGATTACCGAGTCGGAAAGAGGGTGTTTTGTCTGTCAGGTGGAGATGGCAGCCAGTCACAAAGGTGACAGCCACACGGCAGTGATAATACACATCAGCAAACCCCTGAATCCAGCTCAATACAGGCGCTATGTGTGTGTCGCTGTACTAGTGGTAACAGAACTCCATATAACTGAGTACTGCCTGGCGCAATAGAAAAGTGTAACAAGGGGCTTTGTTACACACTGGCGTTTTAGAAGGCTCATAGAACAACCCAAAGAGACTCTAACCTATGCAACAGCCAGATCTAGCTCAAGTATTATTGACGAATACTTTCCTCAGGGTTTGGTTTTTAGATTATGAGAATGTTAGATGGTATTAGCAACCTATGAAGATACAGTGCCAAAGAAAACATTCATTTAAAGCTGAACTGACAAATGACTAGACACCTGAATTTTCCTGCTCTTTGTTTTACTGAGCCAATTCTGAATTCAGTGTGGATTGTCAGTTTTATTTTTTATTTTTTTTATTTTTTTCCAACTCTCTAATATTGGCCATTCATATCAGTACAATGACTTCCTGTAGCGGTAATAACTAGCTGTTTAATTTATGGTCTATAAATTTCCATATAACTGTCCCTCTTGCAGTATTTGTGTCTGGAGCACTTGGCACAATATAAGCCCAGGTTTAAGAAATGGAAAAGAGGGAGAAGGACGGAGTGTGTTTGTGTTGGATTATTCGTCGTCTTTGTCAGTGTTTTTGGTGAACGGTAGGAGGTCACACACACACCCCACTCCCCACCCCTCCAGCCTACCCCCCCCTCCCTCCAGCCCCCTCCCTCTATGCCTCCTGCCTTGGCTAGTCTCCATGCGCCGAGCTTGGGGCCTTGGGAATGAATGGTGCCCCAGCTCTGCTCCGTCTTTGAAGCTGGCCAGGAATGCGAGTCTCTCTAACCATCGCCCCCCCCCCCTCCTCCTCCTCTTTCCCCCTCTGTTTGCGGGCGGGCAGCGCTAGCAGCTATCTGCGACGGTGAAATATTCCCTCTGCTGCGCTCATTGTGCGTCGGAGGGCCCTGGACGTCACCGGCTGACCAATCAGGGGCTCTTTCTCGCTAGGCCGCCCGGGGTCTGCGCGGGGGGGGAGAGGAGACTCTCTAGAAGTCCTCTCTCTAATCACTAGCTCGTCCTGGTTACTTGGTCTGGCCCCACTGTAGTTTGTGGCAGAAAGGGAAAAGATGCAGTAAAAAGAGAAATGGATGATGAATCCACGGTAAACTGGAACTCTGAAACGTCCCTCCTTGGATGGAAATTGAAACGTTTTCAGCTATGGATTTGGTGAGTTTGTTTGCAAAGTTGTATGTATTTAAAAAAAAAAAAAAAAAATCCTTTCCTCATACTTTGTACTGTTAAAAGTATAGAATATTTCATTCAAACTTCTGCTAGCTACTAGTTCAACACCATCCTGTGTGTTCCTGTTGAATCCAATCCAACCCCGACCCCCCACTGTCATTGTTCACTTCTCTTGTCTCTGGTAGTTGTGCTGTGCGTGTTCGAGTATTTGTCTGGTCTCCCTCTCCCCTCTCTCTCTGTACATTTTGTCACTGGCTGTCCCCTCCATCACTTCCACTTCACCGCTCCCCTGTTTGGGAGCCTCTCTCTCTGTCTCTCTCTCTCTCACTCTCTGTTCATGGAGGGAGGAGAGCGGCTGGAGAATATGCACGTAAATGCACACATATTAAACTTTTTTTGTATACTGTACTAGAAAGGGTCCTGGCAGCTGGATTTTGTATGCAAAAGGAGCACCTGTATACTCAGTTATCTTATCAAGATGTAGGCTTATCTGGGGTTTCTTTTTTTTTTAACTGGGAGTGGAATTGCTTATTAGAGGGCTGTCTTTTGTAATGAGAGGTTTCGGAGTTATCGTTGGCTGAAAAAAGCCTAAGCCCAACTCGTTCACTACCTCAGTAGTTTTGATAAATGTATTGTTTTCCTTTTGCGAGGTCATTTTGAGGAGGGGGGTGGCAAAACATTTTCAACCTTTTGATGACCAGAGCCAGTTGCCCTATCCTTGTGTTGACTTGTTTTTTATATTGTTTTGTTTTATTATTATATTGGCCTGTTTGTACGACTGGCAGGTATGTAGTTCCTACCTGGTGGAAAATCAATGGTTCTACATACCATGGCCTGCATCTCACGTTTTTAAATATTCAGATTGCAGATGATTTTGCGGAGTAGCCTAATAAAGAGCCAGGAGAACACAGTACCCTGGTACTATGTAATCCATTTGGCATCGGTCACATGACTAATCCTCCAATATGTCTGCCAGGTCAATATGGAATTCTTGGCATTTTTTTAATGTGTGAGCTGCAAAGTGCTGCAGCAACCTCCAGCCTCTAATTAGAGGCCTTACTGCTACATAGCGGCAGATAGACCTTTTCAACAGGTGGTTGGAGTCACTGCCCTGAAGAGTACAGCAGTGGCTTTGTAGGCTGTCAAACTACACTCCAAAAACATGTCTCTATTATGCTGTATAACATTATTATTATTATTATTATTATTATTATTATTATTATTATTATTATTAGTGAAAAGGATGGTAGTAATGTAGCCTAGCGTTTGAGACACTGTTTGTGTAGCTAACCTTATTATTTTAGCTACTTTTATTATTATGTGTTGTTATTCATAGAATAGTGAATAGTCAGCAATAAATATCAAATGACCCATTAAACCAGGATCTTAGAGAAATCCTACATGAATAGAAATGGGCAAAATGAGATTGAAGCATTAATAAGCAGAGTTAAAGGATTTCCTTAGTCCTGCCTCCAAATACCTTTTCATTGCTGGGCAGAAACACATTTCACCATAGAAGGCGCTACATTAGACTACACTGGGAGAAATTCGCTCACCAACTAACCAGACAGACTGCTATATAGTATTTTATTTTTTTTATAGTGTTCAAAGTTTGAAAGCTGGAAATGTTATAAATGTTTGACTGTCTGTGTGCACAGTACCAGTCAAAAGTTTGAACACACTTTCTCATTCAAGTGAATGGGACGGTGTACATACACACACATTCCCATCAGTTTTATATTTTTCCAGTAAAGGTTAAATGCGGGTTTTGGTTTGGTTTAAACAGGATTCTCTCTTTGGCTCCCATTTTCATCAGGTGTTGGTAGAGCAGGATTCATCATAGTAACCACTGTGTTTCGTTTGTGTTTTCCTCCCATAGGAGCTACTGAGCAGACCGTTTACAGAAGCTTTGAGAAAAGGAACAAAAATGACTTGAATGGTTTATGAGGCTGACACTCATGTGTTGGTGATAATTTCCCCATCGCACCTACAAACAAACAAACACACACTGCCCTTCCAATCCTGTCATCCATACCAGGATCCATGGATTCCTACAACTTCCACTTTGAGAGAATGAGCAACCTAGACCTGCACCCTCTGAGTCTGCCTGTCAGCCGGCTCTCCCCTGCCAAGTCCAGCAGCAGTATCGTAGACCAGCTCACCCACCACCAACACGGAAAAGGAGACTCCGCCTACAGCTCCTTTTCTGGAGGCTCCACCGCCCAGGACTACCCTTCTCCCTTCCTCGGGGACGACCTGCAGCCTTGCTCCCTTCACCACTACACCGATTTCAAGTATGTGAAGGCAATTTATCCACCTACCCAGGTTCTCCGGTCAGACTCAAAGACTATGGACCAGTTGTACCGTTCTGTGGAGGCAATCTCCCAGCAGTGTCGCCACAACAATAACAATAATGTTAGCAACCACAACCACAACGGAGCTAGCCACGGGAAGAAAAAGCCGCTCAGTAACCAAGAAGTGCCGCCTGCGGCTCCTCCGCCTCCTGCTCTCCATCCCCCTCCACCGCCAGCACGTGTGGATAGCTTCATAGCCACGAGGAACCTGGAGAACAGTTGGTTCCACCAGCAGGGAGAGGAGTCACAAAGCCATCAGGCCCAGCCTCAGCCGCAGCAGCCAAGGCCTTTGTCTGAGATCCATCCCGAATCTCAGAATGTCCCTAAACCGCAGATGAAACGACCGGATTCGGACAGATCTCTATACGGAGCTTGGCGGGGCCAACATCAACAGCCCCAGCCGCCACCAGTCTACCGCCCACACCTCCAGATGCAGAAACCAGAAAACCCTTCCATCACAGATGACAAAGCTGACTGCGAGCCGCAGCCCCAGCAGACATCAGCAAATGTCTTCAGCCATTCACCCCCTCGAGGCAGGAGCCTGACAGAGCTTCAGAAACACAAACAGCCGGCCAGCAGTGACGGAAATAATGAAAATAGATTTGAGAGGCAGCGGAAACGGGCCCACTCGGCCAATGACTGTCTTGTCACGGAGCCGACCCGTGCCCCTAGCCCCTGGAATGTCTCTCAGAACCTGGTCAACAGCAGCATCCAGCACAAGGGCCAGTTCTATTTTGTTACAGGTTTATGTCAACCGAATGATTCGGGAGCAAGGACGCGCTCCGTGTCTTCCTGTGTCTCTGAGGCCGGAAGCGACAGCTCCACCGTGGTGGAGACGTACACTCTCGGGGAGAATGAGAAGGAAAAACAAAGGTGCCACAACACAATGGAGCATTTATTCCGACCCGCCCAACAGAGGCCTCATAAATCCAATGACATGATCTCCAATGAGAGGGAGGCTTTCACGTCTGTAGCCCAAGAGAAGGCCCTACTCTCACGGAGCCCAGATGAAAACTGCGTGGCCGAGAGTCGAGAGGTAGGCAGACACACACTCAACCACCCTATCTTCTACTGTGGCCCTGAGGAAAATTGCACCCCGGCGTGCACCATGCAAATGAAGATCAGCCCAGCGGTCAGCAGGGAACAGCTCGACCTCCAGGAAAGAGAAGACCAGGCAAAGAGAGGGAGAAGTCATCCGTTGGGAGACTTGGCTAGTGAGAGGATTAACAAGGAAACGACTCCACTTCTATACCATCTCACTGGTGCCAGCAGGGCGGCGCTGAACCCCAAAAAGGACATTGACTTCCAGAAAGGCAAAGAAGTGAAAAACAGTCAAAAAGCAGTTACTGTTAGCAGTAATGAGAGATCTCCACTGGAAGCAATAAAGCAGGATAGTGTGGAGATCATCTCGCATGCCTGTAACACCCTGGATGACTCCTTTAAAAAGTACTACAAGGAGAAGCTGAAGGATGCCCAATGTAAGGTCTTGAGAGAGACATCCTTTAAACGGAAAGACCTGCAGCTGTCATGGCCCCACCGCATCAGACAGAGACCTGAGCTGAGGCCCACAGTGATTCACTCTTTCTCCTCATCACAGGACTCTGAGGCGTCCACAGACACCCTCACACCATCCATCACTTCTGCGGAAACGGAGAGAGGGAGTGTAAAAGAAGACGAAAGGGACCAAGACAAAGAAAAGGAAAGCGGGAGGCCGGTGAATGTAGCCCAGCCTCAGGTGGCACGTATAGGGGGCAGGAAGCGCCTCACTTCAGAGCAGAAGAAGCTGTGCTACTCTGAACCAGAGAAGCTTAACACACTGGGAGACACTCCCCAGCATTCCCCCTGTCGTTCTCTTGGCAATGAAGCTGACAACGTCTTTACAGTTGAGCATGAGAGAGAGGAACCGGGGCAACAAGGAGAACAGGGATTGGTTGCATCAAGGAGGAAGATGTTTGAGACACGAGGGCGGGCCCTATCAACTTCTAGCCTATCTAAGACCAACCTAAAGCACATACAGCACAAGGCCTTAGTGGAGTATATGGAACGGAAGACGGGCCAGAAAGTGGCAGAGCCCCAGAAGCCAGGGCCTCAGTTACCACCTCCCTCTAGACAGAGGCTCTCTTTGGGGGAGAAGCCATTTGATTTGGGCCACAAGCCTCAACCTGAAAATACTGGAAATAAAACACCCAAAAAGAAACTTACCAGACCCCATTCTGCAGGCCGCATTCTTGATTCCTCCAACAGTTCTATCAGGTATGAAGGAGAGACTGTAAAAAAAAAATCTTTTGAATTGAGTCAATAGTATAACTATTTGACTTCATTTATTTCACTTTCTTCCTTTTAACAGGTACGCCCAGTTCTTCTCAGTCCACACTGGTTCAGTCCATTGTGGTAGCCAACCTCGCCAACCAAACTGGCAGGAGAACCAGGCTCCATCTCAGGGGAAGTGTGCATCAGTGGAGAACCTGTTGGACCAGGCAGAACCGCCATGTTTCTTCAGAAACAGATCCACATCCATACCACATGAATTTCAGGTAACAAGGGATCTCTTGGTTTTACATGTTTTTTATTATATGTATTGGATGTACTGAATGGAGTTTCAAGACTGATATGTAGATCGGAACAAATCGTGGAGCTTGCAAAATTGGGATGGTCTTACCAGACTAGGTCTATTGAACATCTCTGTGGAGAAAAAAACGAACCCAACAGTTTCAGAAACAGTTAAAACACAAAAGGCACATCAAATATACAGTATCTCAATACTTTCCAGAGATTGCCTGTGTATAGGTCTTTTATAACAGAAAATTCCTTTTTTTTTTTTTTTTACATTCATTGCTAGAATTGGGAAACCTTTTGATTTTAATTATATCTGCTACACCTTTTGCTCTGTAGGCACATGACCTTGAAAAGGATACGTCACCAGTTAAAGCGAAGGAAACTTGCAGGTATGTATCTACCAGTGGGGCACACAAAGGGGGACGTTTTATTCGTTTTGAGTCAGGGAAGTATTAGGTCAGTGTTGTCTATCTATAGATCTTATGGATGTGCCACTGATGGTGAACAACCAAAAGCCAAAATTCCTTCCACAAGATTCATGTGCTAGAAGAATTATTTACTGAGACACTTCTTAAGGAATTCTCAGACCCACGTTTTCTAGTCTTCTGACAACAATTATGTTTGGTACATGGACTATAGCCTCCAGAAGAATACAGAGGAGGAGTCGGAGCAGATGGGCCAGCAGCCTGTCCGTGTCATTGCCCAGAGAGGAAAGTCCATGGAGGAGCTTGGCGCATCGAACTTCACAAGACCTACACCACTGAGTAAGAGTTCTGAGCAGCTGGACCAACTGAGGAGTCATACGAAAGCATATGAGAGGGAGAATAAGAATGCCTTTGGTGAAGGGCGAGGAAGATCAGTCTGGGAGAGGGTGAGGGAGAGAAAGGACCTTTGGGGTTTGGTGCATGCTAGGCCGGGACTAGAGCCTGTCTGCCGAGAAGAGTCCCCGGCTCAGGGACGACCCCAAAGCCAGGTTAGGTCCCTGTCCAAGCAGGACTTGGCAGCACTGCTGGTCAGTGAGGGCGAAGCTGGGCTTCCAACGCACTCAGAAACCAGGGACTTGAGTAGATCGACCTCCCCAGCCACCTCATCCACTCGGGTCAGGGTTCACTCTGGATCACCCGGAGTCCGTGGGTCTGTCACAGATGAAGTCCGGCTGAGGAGACCCTCCAGCGACGCTTCCAACCCACCTTCTCCCAGAGGCCAGAAGACCGGCGAGTGGGAGATCAAATCTACCTCATCCACTCCATCTTTTTCCAATCATGAGGAGTCGCCTAGTGACACCAGGCCTAACTCTAGGTAAGATTAGTTACTATGGAATGTACAGTAGGGTTGACTGATGTAATCTCTCTAATTACCTTCTTACTATAATAAATTGTGGTGATAAGTGAACACACTATATATATATATTTATTTATTTATTTGCATTCAGTTTTGCTAGTTTAAAAAAAAAAAATTCTAATTTCAATTTCTTCTGATTATGTATATTATTATTGTGCAATCATTTTTTTTTTTTTTTTTAAATTCTTACAGGATCAGGATGTCTCCTGCTGTGTCAACATTGGAACTGGGGCAGTTGGTGGAGGAGCCCAGTGGGGACACCCAATCCCCTGAGCAGAACCAGGAAGTGTCTCTCAGCTGTGGCGTTACCACAAACCCCTCAATGTGGGTACTTCCTGCCGAACAAGGACTCGCCGAGCAAGTCCGGGGCTCGCCGCTCCCCAAGGAGGTGTCTGAAGACGAGCGTTCGAGCCTTCATGACGCGTCCCTCCCCACCGCTGTGTCTGACGCAGACCTCAGCCAGAGGGCAGACGTGGAGAAAGCCCCGGAAAGGGGTAATGAAATAACAGACATGGAAGAGAGGGGGGCTCCAGAGGGAGAGACGGAGAGCCCACCACAGTCCATGGAGAAGCCTCAGTGGGTGGAGCTTGCAGAAGAGGTGGTCAGGGCAGACCCTTCCCTGGCCAGCGTGTTCTACCCACTGGCCAATCGCAAGACTGCATTGATGCTGATGGAGCAGCTGCTGTCGGAGGACACGCTCCTGATGGAGGAGCACTACAAGAAGAAACAGGAGCAGAGAGGACCGTCAGAAAGGTAAATGAATATCAAACGCAACACCTCAAAGACAACCTGGCTTAGCTTCAGCCAGGATAAGAGAGGCTGAACACCGTTACAACGCACAGGTTGCAAGTATTCACAGTCCAGACTAGCAGACACAGCCTGACCCAGTGAACGGCTATTATTGAAACATTGTAAACCAATAAATACAGACCGATAAGAATTTCTGCTTCCTTGTACAGAGTTCAAGCCGATACCATATTGCGGACGGGAATAAGAAATCTACCTAGACTTGTGCCCAGGCAGACCTAATTTATCATGTATGGTGTACCGTTTCTCCAGGATACAATATGCAAGGCTCTAATCGCCAGAGAGCGTACCTCTACCGGTGCGGTGTTACCTTTTATTGTATCACAAACGGACACCACTGGGCGTCTACTCGCCATGTGCACTTTAATTTCCCCTGACTGGAGTGCAATTTGTAGATATTGTTTCTCAAGGTTTTAGAATGTTTCTGTGTAAATAACGGAGATTGCGTTTTAAAAAGCATATCATAATCTGATACTGCATTGAAATGTTACTTATGATTGTGCTGCATTAGTGGAGATTGGTCAGAATGAAGGCCCATTGAAAGGCAGTTTGGGTATAATATGTCTTAATGTTTCTAGTGCGGAGACCTTGGAAGATGGCAAACCTGCTTCATGCACATCTGTCCTCGACAGCCAGGTACCTCAAGGTCCTGACCAGGAGAGCAATGCTGACGTCACAGAAAAGAAGGTATATATATTTTTTAAATCTCATAGCTTTTTATTTTTGGCAACATCTGCTTTTCATAATACTCTATGCTTCAGTGTTAATGAAAGAAAATTATTTTATTCTAGTTCTGGAGTCTTAGGCTGCCAGCAAGTTGGATGTTAAAACCACTAAAGACAAAATTCCCCCCCTTTTTTTATTTTTATTTTTATTTATTTATTTTTTTTTTGGGGGGATTTTTTATTTTTTTTATTTCAACATTTCCTAGAAGAGTTGTTGATTTAAAATAAAAACCAACTGGATTCTTGTTGGATTTGACCAAAATAGCTGTGTTCTTTATCACATCATGTACTGTCTGACTCTTATCTGTTTCTTGTTTGCAATGGCACTCTGCCTTCTTTCTCCTCCTGAATGCCTGACTGCCCCCTGACATACAGTATGGCCTCATATGCTGTATGAATCACTCGCTCAATTAATTCAACAACTATACCTTAAACACAGAACATGAAGTTTGCAAACACCATGTTCTGTCTTTCATCAAAGCTAACATTAGCTAGCAAAGGCTATCTCTGGTATGTTGGTTAAATAGGAATGTGAACAAGACATTTGATTTAGCTAACCAAGTAAAACTTATTGTGACTACCAGCCCGTTATCTACACATTAACCAAGCAACTAATGTCGCTTCATTGTACCCACCGGTTAGGTTTAATACATTTTTTGCATATATTATATTATAACTAATATTATACACTCTCATGCACATCTAGTCATAGTCTATTACATACTCTTGTATATGATTTTGTTAGTTGTTAGCATTTTACAATATGTTGACAGTGAGAGGAGACATGACTAAATATAGATATTAGGTTCTTGGAAACTTGCAGAGATGTTTTGAGTCGTTTATGCTGATAGGACACTTCTTGGTTTTATGTGGGCATTGGGCGATACTATGCTGCAAATTCTCTGAGGTCAGCAAACTGCATACTGTATACTGAAAAGAACCCAGAGATCGAACAAGCCAGAATACCTGAAATGGAAACCTCCTAAACTTTCACCAACTAAGATTATTACACGAGAAACATTTACACTTACACTTTCTTTCCTTTGCAGCATTTATTAGTGTCCTTCATTGAGGACCGTCTGCGTGCGCTTGAAGAGACCGGCGCCAGCCTTCAGGCGGAGATACTTGAGAACGCATCGCGCGGTATTGCCGTCCTGGGGCTGGTCCGGGACCGCTGCCCTCCAGTGGAGTTGGAGCGCTACAACCTCTTCGTTGGAGATTTAGAGAGGGTGATCAGTCTGCTGCTGTGTCTTTCCGCCCGTCTGGCCAGGGTACAGAACGCCTTGAGCACTGTGGACCAACACACAGACGCCGAGGAGAAGGTGAGGGATGCGTATTTTGATAGTGTGTCCCTTTTAACCAACCATAACGCTTCAAGGGGCCCCCCTTCAACTGTGTTTGGAATTACCCCTTGTGGATGAAACCAGCATTGCAATAAACACTGTTTTGGTTTGAAACTCTTGACAGCTCTTGAGTAATCCTCGCTACTCCTCTCACCCTTCTGTACCCTTACCCCCCCAAAACAGTGCGCTGGATCAGAAATAACACACTTGAGCTGTGTACCTTTTGAGATACCAAGAGAGTAAACCAAATTTCTTTTTCTCACATGGTACACAATAAGTTCTGTTAGCGTTATCCCCCCCTTTGTAATAGAAGTAAATAAAGCTATACCAGTTATATTGGAGTGGAGTGAAAACTCTTCCAAAGGAGCTCTGGAGTCAGTTCAATCGATTCAGGGATGTATTAATCTAGCAGTAATACACCTACAAGGCGTGTGTATGTTTTAGTCTTTTAAGCTAATGTTATGTCATGTTAAGCTGCAGATCTCTCATGATTTACTGCAGTTAATTTAGAGCTGGCCGACAGTGTTGGAGGTGCTCGGCTGCTCCCATGCCCTCAGCTGTACTCTCATTCTGTTTACAATAGAACAGCAAACACAGTTTAAGGGCAGCTTATCCGAGTGAAGTTTTGTCAATGTTTGGAATTCAAAAAATGCCAGTGGGTTTATCTGTGTTTAATTGCTTTATATGTGTTTGACCCCAATGCTTTAATGGCCATTTCGAAAGATTTATAAATGGCCATTACAAACAGTTTGTCAGTAACGCACTTATGAGTTAAGAGTGTGTTTGTTTATTATTTAAACTTTTATTATTATTTGACTTTTGCTACCTTATCCCTTTTCTACCTTATTCCATTAAATTAAATATTTTATTAATTATTTTTGAAGTGTACCTGTCATTTGTTTAAATTGGAGATATTTACGCATACTTGTATTGTGAATCACAAGTAGTAATGAGTTTGTCACAAGCTTTTGCTTGTTGCAGTGAAGCAGAAAAAGTGAAGCTTTGACTTTCAACAGGCTCATTGTTTACATGTTCATATGTGAATTTCTTGTTGAGCGGGCTTCATACTGAGGCCCCCCCCTTCTGTTATCAGTGACACTTGTATTTACACTGACTCACCGAAACTCCTGCTTGGTTTCGATGACATTTCCATCTACCCTGCCCTCTGCTGACAAAATTAGATACTGCGCCCATTTCCTGTGGACACAAGCGCTATAAAACATGCTCCTGCTGCCGCTCAATTAGTTGCTGTCTGTTAACAACACAAAACCATTGCACTGAAATTATCGAGGGTGTCTCACTATTCTTTTTTTGTTGTTGTCTATAAACACTCTCTCCCTACGCAGCAATCCCTGGACAGCCGGCATCACCTGCTGTGCAAGCAGAGGGAGGACGCCAAGGATCTAAAGGACAACCTGGACCGCAGGGAGAGCCTGGTGGCCACCTTCCTGGTGCGCCAGCTCTCCGCGGGGGAGCTGCGCGACTACCGGCGCTTCATCCAGACCAAGGCCTCGCTGCTCATCAGGCAGAAGGACCTGGAGGAGAAGCAGAGGCTGGGAGAGGAGCAGCTGGAAGCCCTGCGCAGCAGCCTGCCCCCCTGAAGGATACGGTGGAGCCCCCCCACCCCCTCCCTCCCTCCCTCCCTCCTCTGTCTTAACTTGTCTCGCCTTGTTTGAACCACGGCCTCACAAATTGGGGGGGAGGGGAGGGATTCATTCCCTTTTTTTTTTTTTTTTTTACCAAGTGCCGCTTTTAACCGAGTTTGACTTCCAGAGACGCCGTGGCGTGGACCCCACACATCTCTGTTCCGTTATCTCAGACGCTGTGCACAGATTGGAAGGAGAAAACAGGTTCAGGAGTCTGCCTTTCTTAAGGATTGTCCTTCTCAAACTGTGGCCTTGCCCAGCCATGTATTTCTGTTTTCTTAAGAAGAGATGGAATAGACTGCTGGGGCTCTGTGCGTCATCTCATAACCATCATGCCTATTATTAATATTATTATTATTATTATTGTTGTTGTTATTATTACAGTGCTTTGGCTCAGTAAAGATCCAGGCCTCTTAACTCTTTCTTTACTGTCTGGAGCCTTGGACCCTCTTTCAGACTCTGGAACTCTGGAAGTTTAGAGATATCTCTATATACAGTAGTATAGTTTATAGTGTATGACTTTTAATTTAAGGAGAAGACGCAAGCTACATTTCTGTGTGCCTTGAAAGTTGTGTTGCTGTGGAATGTGTTCCGTTAAGACTGTTGCGTGAATGCATTGTAACCTCTGTTAGCAATTCAGTGGCTGTCCTTTTACTTTTCATGAAGATCCCAGAGCTACAGGCTTGTGGAAACCCATCATAAGCTTTAAGTTTGGCTTTGGAACTTGGCATTGTTGATAAGAGTTGAAAGAGGGTGCTATACTGTGTAATCTCCGTTAAAAAGTATGTAGATATAGAGTTCATATTTTAAATCATTCTATCTTGCATAATAAATGTTTTAAGGCACTATTGAGAGAAAAACCAAAAAAGGTGAATGGAAAAAAGCACTTTGTGACGATACGTGTAATGCACATTTCTTTAAAACCGGATTTGTTTTCAAAACGCCATTTAAAGCTGCTGTAGGCGAGGTAGGATTTGAGAGTTGCATTGTTAGCTAGCTAAAAACATGTCAATTATGTGATTGACGGCCCTGTTGGGTCCTGCGAATTTACCTTGTCTGTCAGAATCGTTTTGGGCGCCATCAAAAATAAAAATAGACTTAGACTATAGAGGCAGGGGCTATCGACCAGAGCAGATATTCTAAGAGCATTTCACTTACTAATAGCTGACAGATATCTATGGCATTTCTACAAAATTACACAAAATGTATAGCTCTTAAATCCTACCTACAGCACCTTTTTCTTTTTCTTTTTTTTGAAAGTCAAAGCCTTACTCCATCCAGTAAAAGCACATTTCTCCCTCACTATTTTTTTGTGTTCATTTTAAATGGAACATTTAAAAATGAATGGCCTGTAAATGGCATAAACCCATCTAGCAAGGATTGTTTTCATGCTATTGAAGGCTACATGTGTTTTTAAAATAAAAAGTTAAGTGATTCTGGAAAAACGGAAGTGGAAACCTTCAAACAGGTCAGATAAAGATCTTCATCTTAAATGTAACGTGAGATACTTGAATTCAAAGTCTATAAAAGGCCACAATCATTACATAAATGTCTTGTGTTTCTTTTTTTTCTTTCTTCTATTTCCTACCTCCAGAAACAGACCCTCGAAGACCCATGATAGTTAATCTTCAATGTAGTTTCACAGAGACTTATATGTATCTAATTTGTAGCCCCTAATTATTGTTGAAAATGCACTCTTGAATGAAAGGCCTTTCCCACGTTTTATAGATCTCACGTTTTTTCCCAGTAGCATTAATTTCAAATGTGTGTTCAGTTGTATTCAAAGTTCGAGCAAGCACAAATTACGTTAGTGATGTGTGTGTTGTTCTTTATCTGTGTGTCTGTTTTTGTGTATTGAGAAACAAAGACAGAACTCCTCTTGGTGTTTGCTGTGTTCTTGTTTGGAAAAAATCCCATCATAATTTGCAATTACACACAGGACTCTCTTCTAATAATGTTGAAGATTGTGTATAAATATGATATTTATGTATTGGTGTGACCTTGTGAAGGCAGAGCAGCTTTTGCAACCATTCTACTCAATAAAAATTCAGTGTACTGTAAATTCGCTCAAATAGCTTAATGTTAAATAACTAGGTAGACTTTAACCCCCCCCCCCCCAGGAACTTGAAAGGCCTTTCTCCCTGAAAAAATATTTGGATGTTTGTATGGATGTTTTCTACTAAACAGCTGCGCTATACTGCCACCACCTAAACATTTCTCTGGAGATTTAAGACTGTCCATCTCAGTTTGCTAAACAAATGTGTTTGTTTTGGCCTCTGTACCATGGCTACATGGGCAGAAAGGGGCTGTCCTGTTCTTTCGTAATGGCTGTTGGAATGACTTAAAGGCAAACACAATGGAATACTGAAAGAAAGGGACAAAAAAAAACATTATGCAAAAAAACATTCCCCAGGTTTTTTTTTTTTTAGGGTTTTTCTCAATGGGGTGTTTCTTTGCACATTTGGTTTTCAAAAAGTATAGGAATGCCAAACTCGCTTGTTAAACGCAAAAATAAGGACAGACATGTTTTGGATTTGAAAATGCATTTTGACTTTTTTTTTATTTTTTATTTTTTGGTGCTTGTTTGGAGCTGTGAATTCCACGTTGTTTGTAATATTGTGAATAAATTAAGCTCATCTCTTCCAATTCTACAATGTTTTTAATTATATTTGGAATTGATTAGACATTGATTACCTGTAGGTGTTACCCGTCCTGACACCCTTAAACATTCATGGGAAAATGTGATTTAGCTTATCTACTGATAGTGTTCTAGCATTTACACTGGGATAGTTAAGCTATGATCAGCTATTGGTACCTGGACATTTTTTTTTAGACAAAGTGTTCAATTGAAAAGGCCTAATATTAAGTAAAATAGAAACGCATTCTACTAAAAGTTTATATAAAACTTATCTATGAATAAAACTAACTTGTAACTTACAGTCAAGCTTACTAAAGGTGCTGTAGGTAGGGTAGGATTTAAGAGCTATAAATTTAGTGTAATTTCTTAGAAATGCCAGACATCCGTCAGCTATCAGTATATGAAATGCTCTGTGAGAATATATTCACTGGTTGATTGCCCCTGCCTCTATATCAGTCAAATTAGATTTTTGACGGCACCTGAAATAGTCTGACCAATTAGGGCCTCTTTCCCCTGATTGATCCGGCGAATCTACCTTATCTGTCAATCACAATGTGTACACACAGCTTTGCAATGGCAGACTAACAGGCTCCAGAGGGAGGGTTTTTGGGTGGTTGAAAGTTGCAATGAGCTAGCTCTCATTGCAACTCTGAAATCCTACCTATAGCAGCTTTAATAAGGTTGTTGGTTGGTCTGTCATTTAGGGCTCTTCTCTGCCCTCTGCAGGCTATTGTATGTTGTACACACAGTATGTTGCTAGCCCTACTAAATAATTACAATTTGACCAAGTAACAGTGAAATGTTGTGTTCTGGTTAGAAGAATTTGTTATAAAATAAGGCAGCTAGGATGTTGATTCATTGACGTTATTTAGACAACCTCATTGCACTGGGCAGAAACCTCTATGGATGTTCATGAACTCCTTAAATCGGGCCTGTTCATGGGTATCGTTGTTAGAGAGACCATCTATCCTTACCCAATGGCTGAAGTTTCTTGTCCCCTGAGCATTCAAGTATGTGCAGTATGGAGAGAGGACAAAACAATACGATGGCTCAGAATGATTGTCATTCTGATAGAGGATAGCCTACTAATTGGACCCACTTTATGCCAAAGAAAGTAAACTTATCTTGTTGGATATACTGTATTTTAACTGGGAGCTGGATGCGAATATAACTAATATTAGGGATTGTGGCACACTTTTCTGTCTAAAAGTGCATGTTTTTATTTAGCAATATAATAATGCTAAAAAAAACAGGGTGTTTCTCAGCAGGCAGATTTCCCTCTCCTGTCTCTTTCAAGCTTCTCTGGTCTGGTTTGCCCGCTCCAATGAATGCTACCCAGTTTGTTTGAGAGCAACAACAGCAAGCCTATTCTCACAGAATGTCTGACAATGGGGAAAAAAGGCTGGGTTTTGATGTTTGCATGTGACGGAAGGAATTCCAGGAGAACCCGGCGAGCTACTTAACAGTTCTTACAGTAAAACACTTTTAATCCAATTCCCACTGAATACGGTAGGGGACATAAAAACAGTTGCATCTCCCTCTATTCAGGGCTTCTGAACCACCACTGTCGTTGTCAAACAGAACACAGGGTAACTGCACACTAATTCGTTTTAGCGTCATTACAATGGAGCTGGAACTGAGGCCGTCTAGAAGGAACAGAATGGCCTGTCTCTCAAAGCAGCCACGTGGGCTTTGCGTCAAGGCAGCGTCACACTGGACAACCCTCATGTTTGATAATGAGAAGCTGTACTGGTGATGATCAGCCATGCATGGGATTGGCTGTGCCCTGTCCTATAAACACTGATGCAACTGTGGGCATACTATTACTCCAGTTGATGATCTGTATAGGACAGCCAGCTGAGCTCATAATCAAATTGGTTTCGTCCTAGTCGTCCAAGGCTCTGTTAGGCAATTATTCTGTCAATTTTATTGATTTTATTTTGGGGAAAAATTATGAGCACATCTTCTAAATTATTGCATGTAGAAATCTCTAAATATGTTGTGTTGAATTTAAACAAATCAGTCAACAAATGCTATAAATGTTATAACGTATTATAATTTCTTGCTGAACTAAGTTTGATCTTTTGTACTGTTTGTAAATTGCAAATTTAAGTTCTACTTTTTTCTTGTGAAGCACTTGTAAAGCTGTGAAAACAAATTTAACAACATTTTTGATGCCAGTGTAATAACATGAAAAAAACAATGTATTTTATTTTCCTTTCACTCTCAATTTGACAAAAGAAATGAGTATGCTTAATGACTAGGTAAAGTCCTAACCCCTTCCTCAATGCTTTCCTCTGTCTGGTTACTGCGGAAGCAGAAGGACGATTTGCTTCATGGCATCCTGAGGCTGAAAGCTATAGCTTCACAAGACAATGTATGCTGATGGGGAAATGACATCATGGGAACAGAGAGTGAGAGAGAGAGAGAGAGCCCAAGGCAGAGACATGACAACAAAGAGACTTTGCAAATTCCATTCTTAAAAAGCTGTTCCATTCATTTCCTTCATGTGGCATAAACAATGTCTGCTTTACATACTAACCTATTCTGATTTCATTCATATACCATATGACACCAGGTTGAAGACATATGATCCATTTGGGAAAGTTAAAAAGCCACAAGGGAAGCAAGATAGGGGTGGACCTTTGCGGAAATGAAAAGTGCCCTGCACTGCGAATGACAGTGATGACCTTAACAACAGAGGCACACACACACACACGTTCCCAGACAGCCTATCAGTAAATCATTCTGGCTAATGACCTGTCCTGCAGTTGCCGCAACAAGAAATGAACGAGAGTCAACATATCAGAGATATGAGTTTCAGCATGCACAACAGAGTCTTGGTTTGTAAAGCACCTGGGAGCTCATCTTTGGAATAAAACACTGTGCTTCCTCTACAGCGGAATTAATTGCAGTTTATTGGTTAGACAAGATGCACATTTTAGATTTCCAGGACAGTATGTACAGTACAGTAACTTAGCATGATTGCAGCAAGACTGTAGCCTGTATGTGCGATCTCCCAATATAAATTTACCGCGTTTAAAAATAAATCAGTGTTAATAATAAATCAGTATTCATTTTTTTCTGTACTGTAGCTTCAGTAAACCAATAAGATCACGTGTATGTGTGTTGACCACACATCGTACCATGTTACCCTAACATTGTACCAAGGACTGCAAAATCATTTATAATCAAAACTTGTAAATGCATACACAGCCTAACGTAACATAAAATTATCTCGGTACATAATTATTTTTCCTCCAGCTATCTAACAAGATTTAAGTGCTTGGTGAGGTTTGTATTGTGTCATTAATAAAATATATACACTATACTTTACCAGTTATAGTACACCTATAGTAAAAATATGATCTTTCCTTAATGTCAGTAACAAATCAACAAAGAAATATAAGTTTTAAAATAGTACAGACTACAGACTCCTCATAATAAAATCACGAGTCACTTTTCTTTCTTAGTGAAATGAAAATCATAATAGTAAATATATAAATTCCTTTTATTTATTTTAATAGTTAGATTAAAGGTTAAAAACATCCATATGCAACTATTTCTAATTTCTAACCATAGGAAAAATCAAATCCCTGATTCTTTCCTCTCTGGACAAAAAATTTAACAACCTTTTGAGCCCAAAAACTATCTAGATTATTTCAACATTTCTGAAAGAACTTTATGTCTGGGCCTGCTTTCCTCCCTCTCCTCTCTGGGATCCTCGCCCAGGGAATAGAACGCTGGCCTCTGCTTTGCCTTCTTCTTGTAACCAGTCACGTGCGGCTGGAAGAGGCGACTTATTGTGTGACGGCCTGGGACATGCTCTGTCTCCTCCCTGTCGTGCTGGCTACTACTGTCCTGGACCTGCCGGGCCCTGGGTTCTCCGAGGAGCACTCTCACTTGGTCTGAAATCCCCCTGTGGAGGTAGTGATAGGCCCGCTTGCCACAGTTGTCCCTCACCCTGGCATCCGCCCCATAGTCCTCTACCAACATCTTCAGGATGAACTCCTGACTGTGCAATGCTGCGATGTGCAAGGGAGTGTATCCCCCAAATGTTTTCGCATTAATATCAACGTCAATGCCCCCGTCCCTTGCTATTTCAATGATCGTGCCTAGCATTTTGTTGTTTCCACACTTGGCCGCCCAGTGGAGGGCAGTGAATCCGGACATGAAATCCCTCTTTTCAGCCAGCTGGTTGTCCTTCAGAAGCAGTCCGTGCACATGGCTCCACTGGCCCACGGCGGATTTGACCAGCCACTCGTGCTCAAACTGCTCCAAAGAAAACGCGGGAGGGATCCTGTGGTCTTTGGGATCCTCAGACGGTTTGGTGGTCTTCACTGCCCTCCTGAGCCTGGGCGAGCTTTGGGGCGTGCTCTCCGCCAGAGGCCATCTCTTGTTCTCGGAGATTGCACTGTTGTCAGAGCCTAGACTTGCCTTCTCAGGGTCACTGTTGTCACCTTTCAGTTTGTAGATCTCGACCCTAGTGGCACTTGGGGGCATTCTCAGTGGCAAAGCATACGGTTTGTTATATACAATAGGCCTTGTAGGCCAATTGGTATTATTTACACATGCAGTCTCTCCCGAAGATTTTTTCCCGTGTGCTTCAAAGCTCTGGACTATGTCGAAATTCATGCTTCTTTTAAGTTTGAAATCCGTGTATTTGGTCCTTTCCAGCGCCTGTATAGGAGAATAATACCCTGTAGTGGGTTGTTCATTTATGCTCGAGTTACCAAAATTTAGGACTACATTAGCGGTTGTTTGTTCTTGAGCATTATTAGAAACTTCTTCACTACCTGTATGTGTTTTCTCACATGCCAGCGCATCGTTTTCGTTTTCACCCTTTTCCTCGTAATATTTTGCACATTGGTTATCATTCAACAAATGATCATATTTTTTCCTAACGACGACATATTTGCAGTTATCAATTTCTTTCACAACGGCAACGTTGTTGACGAACCTCTTGAAAAGATCCCTGTTCTCTTTCTTCTCTGCGGGATCGGCGCAGTTTAGGGCACCTCTGAACTTTTCCAACAAGACGGAATTCTTCAATTTCCCTCCTTCTTCTAACAACAATGCCAGGATCGCTGATTGTGTTACTTCCATTTTGAGATAAAAACGACAAAACAAACAAACACACACAGCTTTGAACGTAAAAATCGTATGAATGTCTTAGAATTCCTTGGTTTGATTTATCATCATAGCCTACGTGGAATAGCAGGAGGCTAGGCCTACCTGTAGACGTTCCTACTAGTCTACCTGCAGTCTAGTTTCCGGTGAACATGCACACGTAAAAATAATTTGAATAATATATGCAGACTTTTTTTTCTACTAGGCAAGTCCACAGAGCTCTACCTATAAGTATAATTACCATGGAACAATTCAATTACTAGCCTGTTTTATATTAGTTGGGTTATTAATCATACTTCTTATTGTTATTGTTATTCTTATTATTATTTAGTAGGCATATCGCCTACTAAAGTTTCTGCCAATATAATATTATAAAATAATTAAAAAACGTTAAAAAAACAAGGTCAACTCAATACAATAAGGTTATAACATGCTGTAGCCTATTACTGTACCACTGTTCATGTCTGACAGTGCCTAAACAAAACCATAGGAAATCAATAAAGGAGTAAATAAACGGTCAGCCTCTTTTTACAATGTAATTTTATAGGCCGCAGAATTATAGGATTTAGATCTTTTCTTTTCAATGCTGAGCAACTGCAGTCACGTAAACACTACAAATCCCATAGCTTTCAGTGGCAATGCTTTATGAATGCGATAGCTGCACGTTATAGGAATGCCTAGCAGTGTTGTTGATAAAAACAAATGTATGACATTGCAAGCTTTCGCTCTCTCTCTCACACTGCGTCGCTGTTTGCTCTTGTCTTGGCTTGCAATGTGAAGCAAAACATTCCTAAAGCAAATGGGAGTTTCCAGGAAGTGGCCATATTGGAAAGTATTGAGCATGCCTGATACGTGTTGTGCCGAAAGTGTCCGCCCTACAAAAATTAACTCCTGGACGTGCAACCTCTGTACTTTTTACCGACGGAGGTGCGATGACAGCAGTGCTTCTGTAAACTGCTCATGCGCTTTATCTAAAAGGAACCGTGCACAGGCGAAGTGAAGACTACGCACTAAAACCACATTGCACAGATATTTCTTTTACGAGTGCCCAGCAGTCGCAATTGTAGGCAATATAACTATTTCGGCGGGGAAACCAATTGCGGCACAACAGGAATTTCCCTCACTCCCTGTCAGCTCATCTTAGTTTAGTAGTAGGCTACGGACAGAGAGAGACGAGGGCTGTTCTCTTTCGCCCCAGCTCAGAACACACCATACATTCCGCACCATGGCTGCCACGGACGTTGACATATTTTCAGTAAGTAAACACGATTGCACTCTTCGCTGTGTAGGGTGTATCAAGGTAACGCAAATGCATGAAGAAGAAGAACGTGTAGCCCTTAGTAAAAGTGTCCGAGGCTGTGCAGCTTGGTCTTCTGCTTTGGTATCCTAATGGGCTTAACCGAGATGGTGGAAGTGGCTGATCTTGGTGGTGATGTTGGTTGGGATCATTGTAGGACAGGGCGTGTGTTTTGTTATTGGCAAGCAATATAAATGATCATATATTGATTTTTTTCGATGGCGTGGCTGATTTTGCCTAAACGAAATTTGGCCCATGTGTAGTGGATACGTAGTTGTACGGCATATCATGCGACACGTACGGCACCCTGACACTGTTCACCGTAATCGCTTCAATTCGGTAGCACTTTGCGAGACTTTAATGAATGAAAGAAGCAGTTAGTGACGCTTTACTCTAACTGTAACTGAGAAAGAAGGAGACGTGGTTTCAATAACTTCCTGTCACCCTGATAGATTTAGCATTGTGTTGATGCACTCGTGCATTTCCGTCCAGTCTAAGCGTGTAAATGATCATCTCTAGACAGTTTGGTCTACGATCGCATGCAGTGGTGTTTTCATAAACGAAAAATGTTCAATCGACAAGTATGTAACTTAACAGTATAAAGAAAACGAGGGTATTCTAGGTATACAGAAAGAACGTCATCATAAGTATCGTAAGTGCTGAAATACCCTATGCAGAGAAGGGGGATCCTCCTCATGGCAGTTATAACTGACCGTTATAAGATAAAGAAGCTGTCCAAAACGGCACCATCAAAGTGTCTCTGGAATACAAAATTAGTGATAGATTGGTGAGGGGAATGCTGAGAATGGAGTGAAACAGAATACTGGAACGACAGCAACACCGTCCTCGACGGCTTGTCTAACTTTTCGAAATAAGTAAAACCGCACAGATTAATCCGGTTTGTTCAGATGACAATTTGTTCATAGCGCACCCTGTTAATTAGGTGTAGTTATTGATGAGGATGTGCGGTCTGGTTGGTCTCCATCAATGTAGGGTGCGGAAGCTGGGGCAGTCAATGTAGGAACTGACCAAACAACTTTGTTGTCATTCATTGATTGCATTGTTGATTAAAGCTAAGCGGCAGAGAGGTTCTGGATGCAAGTTAAAAGCCTACAATGAAAACCAAAATAAACCCCAATGTATCTGCCTTGGTTTCTTAAATAGTCTGGACTCTCCCCAGTAACTGCAAATTTATCAGTTGAAACATCCATTCTAAGTTCAACAAGAAAGCAAGATTATTTCTCAAATGACAGCTGTGTTCAATAGCCTACTAGACATCTATGAAATTAATGTGATATTAACGCCCAACAATTAGTCCATACCCACATAATTGTAATAATTGCAAAATTAAGGGTGTGCTTAAGGGTGTAATAGCCTACTCTTAAATAGGTATCAGGCCTATTCTCTCTTCTAAAATAGCTGTTATGTGACTAACCGACTTGGACATTGATGAAAATGGCTTGCTGTAATGTTCATACTTGAAATACACAATTACACAATTAATAGATTGTCATATAACACAACATAAGCTTAAAATAATCAGAAAAGGATTTGGGCCTATACGAGCAGCCTATATCTTATAATTTACCACACGCAACACACATTATATGACTACTTAACTTATGAGTCACACTGTGAACCACACTTTCCTGGATATAGTGACATTATGTTGCATGTTGCAAGACTGCATGTTGCAAGACTGTCTGTCTTCCCCCACTCTGTGGTAATAAGGAAATGAAGCATTTGTGACAGTCTTGTACATGCAGAACATCTGCCATCATAAAATGGTCTCTCCTCCTCTGTTTATTTGGTCTTTGCTGTTGGGCATAGTTTTGACGGGATTGAGCAGTAGTGTGTGAGTGCGTGCGTACGTGCTGTTTCATTTAGACAATTTTCTTATTTTATGATGTTTAATTGTACAATAGTGGGTGTTTTTAGAGTAAGTACATTTTTTATGACTGTTGTCTAGTTTTATATTGCAACACTGCAGAGGTACGAAAAGATGACTCCGTAACGAGTATGGATCGCCTATACCAGCCTTGTTGAGTTTATGTTGGATTTATGTATCTTGTCTTAGAAAGATTGGATTCACCCGCAGGTGTGTCACTATTGGAAATCAGCCTTTTTTGACCTCCAATATGGCAGCATCAACAAAAATCACGTGACCTGTGATGTCAGCTCGGAAACCTCAATACTACTGCTCTGATTTCACGACCCATACTTCCACTTATGCAATATAAGGAAAGTTTGCATAGTGTTGCATACGTTTTGGGAATTTGGGACTTAATATCTCGGCCTCTCCCATTTTTTTTTTCTTTTAAATGATGACTCTTTATTGCGACTTTTGATATCGCAGCACAGACTTATTCTTGCCACAGGGACTGCAGCTTAGAAAACAATATTACAAGCATGGTTCACACTTACTTTACCTTTTGTTTAACAAATGGATTTCAAATACTATTTTAATTGCTACTCTTGAGAGATCGTGTGGTCACATCCTGTTTCTGCCCTTTTCAGAGCTACTGTCTGCTCATTGAGGCAGAAGCAAGGTGTTACATTGAAGATGGAGGTCAGACTGAGTTCAGTGAAAGGGGAGTGTCTATCTGGACAAGGGATGTGACCTTGATGGGTGCATTTGTCATGTCTGTGACTCTTTTTGTTTTTAGGGCTGGGCTGTTTGATCTAATGAAGCAGTTTACCCCTGAAAACAGCGGTTTGTGGATTGTATACGGACACACAGCTTTACCAATGCTAACCTTATGGGTAAACGTGGTGACAAAAATAGCTCATTCTGTACCTACGAAAGGTGTTGAATCTCCATCTCACATTAGTGTACATGGTTTTTAAACATTAAAGATGCATATTTGCATATTTTTATGTCTCTAAAACATCGCTTAGTGGACATTTTTAACTAATTCTCTCCAGTTAGTGCACACAGACACAGTTTTGTCTTTCCTATTAAAGACACTTATTTATTGCGTTACAGCATACACACATTTCTGCCAAAGCTTAATGTGTATGTTTGAAACACAACTGTCCACATTAGTGTGGATGGCTGTTTGGAGAGGGATAGAGAACCCTGTATGAGCCTTGTTGTGTTGTAGGGGGGGGGGTAGAGAGGAATGCAAGCCCGTCAGCACTCATTTGTTGGAGGGGCATGCACAAAACAACAACACCATTTTCAACCACAAGGTTAATTCCAAACACAAATTGAGGAGTGTCTCTTTAATGTGAACTGGTAGGCCTAATAGCCACGTTCCATTCCCATTTGTGTGTTGGCGTGGAGCTACAAGGGTTGACTTGAGCCAGATTCAAAGTCATTATGTTAAGACTCATTACATGTTCAGCCACCTGGACGTTCATTTAGCCATTTCCTGTCGGTTCGTTGGTACACTGGCCTGGGAACAGACTTGTTTCCTTCCATCGAGATGATTAAGTTAAAGCCTTTCATATTCCTCTCATTCTTGTATGCGTTGCTCCTCTGTGCGCTAAAAGAAAACGGAAAAAAAAAATCCTTCTTTCTATTCTGCTATAGGCACTAAGAATGTTAAGCACTTTGTAGTTAGCAATTATTGACTGTTTGAAGAGTGATAATTTTAGATTATTGTTAATATTAATCGTTTTGAGGAGTGAATGATGCACTTTACAGTAATGTTGTGCAAATTAATAGGTTAATTAATTTAGGCTACTAATTATAAGTCGCATTGGATAAAAGCGTATGCTAAATGCTTACATTTAAATGTAGTAGCAATAGCATGTCTGACAGCTTGCCGCTCTGGTAGTCACGTGTCACTACACACTAACCTACCCTCAAGCTCACTGACATTACACATGAATGTACAAACTCGCAGGCAAGAGCATGTGCATCCCATGCACATACACATATACAGCCAGAGTTGGACCAAGGCTTTTTTTTGGGAGGGGGTGGGCATTGTGTCCACACTTGCAGTTCTGTCTGATTATTAGTATAACAAAGTCAGCCAGACCTGTTCCGCATGCCTTTCCTGCCCACTCCAGTCTTAGAGGTTCAACGCGCACACAAATGCACACACACTGGCTGTGCGCTTGATTTTCATTAAAGTTTTCCAATGCTTGTGCTCAGCATACTGTTCTGTACTCGGGTCATATGAGGACTGCTTTAAGGCCTCTAGTCTTATCCAGTTCTTACATGCTCTCTTACTGGTGTAAGTGTTAAAGGAAGGTGGGAAACCATTTTGTATCACCAACCTCTACCTGCGCCATTCTCAACCTTTGTATATTCTGCCCTTTTCCTCTTGTGCATGTGGCTGTGGGCCGGGGGCCGACCTATCAATGTGTGAGGGGATTTTCTAGCCAAAACAACATGTGGTTTCTACCACATGGATGGTTACGGATTCAAATCCAGGAGTGTCTTTTAAAAAAAATGTGTATATGGGCCCTGCCCTTGAGCAAGGCACTTGACCAGAAAAGCCCAAACAGCAACACTGTTCAACTACTGTCAAACAGTAGATTATAGATCTGATAGTTGGTGGGTAGGTATGAATACGATGAGGGGTGCCAGGAAAACATGCATGCATGCTCAGCAAATCCTCCCTGTATAAATATAAGCTGAATATTAAAAAAATAAAGGAAAACTTCTCCTTTTTAAACCACACGGAGGAACAGGCTGTCATTGGCATAGCCCTTTACAGTTCCTACATATCAAATTGAATCCTGTGGTCTGAAATCACTTTACGTTACCTCAGTTAATGTGCCACATAAATGATTTAAGTTCAAGAATTTTTATTTATTTTATTTGTTTTTAAATTAATATTTTAAATATAAATGAGACTTGTTTCAGGGTCAAACCTCATTCTAAAAGCCAGTTCTTGTCCACATATCTTTGTATTTTTTAACTCCTTATTATAAACAGTATACCATTAATATTCCCCTATGTTTCCTTTGAACAGGACATTAGCCCTTTTCTGTCACAAATGCAAATTTATACACCCCTTGCTTACCCCAACCACAACCTTAGTGTCTGGGGCCGGTTGATCTATTGTCCCTTGCTGCTTCCACTTATCATTCTGTTGCGTTGATAATGATCCAGGTCCTATGTGCCCTGTCTGCCTTGTCTGAGTTGAGTAGAGTTCAGCCCCGCAGTGCTCCCAGGCTGCCTGTGTCCAGTGACATCAGCCTCTAACTATGCAGCTGCTCACTGCCTGTGGCTGAGCCAAAAAGTGCTAGAATGCCCGGTTCGTCTCAAGGTGCTCTCTCTCTCTCTCTCTCTCTCTCTCTGTCTGTCTGTCTGTCTGTCTGTCTGTCTGTCTGTCTGTCTGTTTGTCTTTCTCAGTGTCTCTCCACCTCTGTCCCTCTGTCTTTCTCTCCCCTCTGTCTCCGTCCGTCTCCTCAGTGGAGAGATCAAAGGGAAAAGCTTTTTTACAACCCAATAATTTGGCTGTCAGCTTTGAGTGCCCCTTTAGGAGGTAAAAAAGATCTGTGAGCTCAGATTTCAGGAAGCGTTATGCCCGCTAGTAACCAACTGACTGAAAGATGCTCCCACTGAATGTGTTTTTGGGAATGTTCTAATAAGTGACTGTACCGAGACGATATCTTGCAGTTTGACCATAGGTAGTTTTCATTTTTGTGTGAACATTGCTGACTTAAAATAAAGAAATTCCAGCTCTGTTGCTACTGAGTACATTTATACAGTGAATTTTAGGTTATTGTTTCCAGTTAAAAACGTAACCAACCCCCCACCCGGAATTTTTCTTTCTTCTTTGATTTAATATAGTTTCTTTTTCATTTCTTCATTTTTCTGACCTAGCTCCTTCCCCTATCTGCTTTTTACAGAGAATTATTTTGGAAGCTTCTGCTGCCTGCATGCCCTGATTACTTAAGTCACAATGGCAGGCTGATGGGTTTTATGTGCAGAATGTATAGGTGTTTGCAAAGGAATGTGAAGGCTACGGTAGACTATACAGCTGCCTGTGTCGCCTTCCTGATGTGTTTTCCTTACATTTAGTCGGGCTTATGGTATGTAAGCTAGATACATGCATTATATAGGACTTGTATAAATTGTATAAATTAGTACATTTAAATGTCTGTTTGCTTCTCTTAGAATGAAGAGAAACGTAACTTAAGTTTGGGTGGCCATGTTGGATTTGACAGCCTGCCCGATCAACTGGTTAGTAAATCAGTCTCCAAGGGTTTCTGCTTCAACATCCTCTGTGTAGGTGAGTACCACAGTGCACACACAGTGCGTGTTTATGTGTATCATAAATATCATAAATCATAAATCATGCTCAACTACCAGTTATTTCTGTATTTGTCTCTTGACAAATCTTTCCCCCCCCCCCCGTTGATGTGCATAACTAAAACAAAACAAATGAATCCTCGTATTGCGAAGAAATGCACGGCCTCCCAGTCATGTTATTGCAATAAAAACACTCAAGAACCCACAACTCTCCCCTGTGACTTTGAGCTAGTTAACTCTCCCTCTCTCTCCCTCTCTCTCTCTTCTCTCCCTCTCCCCACAGGGGAGACTGGTATCGGCAAGTCAACGTTAATGAACACACTTTTCAACACCATGTTTGAGAACGAGGAGGCCAGCCACTATCAGAATGGTGTCTACCTGCGGCCGCGAACCTATGACTTGAAGGAGAGCAATGTTGATCTCAAGCTAACCATCGTAGACACAGTAGGCTTCGGTGACCAGATTAACAAAGAGGATAGGTGAGGATGGGGAAGCCGTCATGGTTCACTATACGTCAGTGACTAAGCTCTTATTGGAGCTAAAAACATTTTTGTATTTGCATATATTATTTTGAATTCATTGTGTTTACTACTTTAACCTATTTAACTAAGAAAGGGGTGAACTTTTTCCTCATTGACACAGTTCTTATTCTACAATGAGTTTTCAATCATAGACAAGTATCTTTAATTTCCTTTGATATGTTATAAACTTTCTGAGACTATGTATTACCTTATGTATCAAAAATTAATTGGTATTCCAAAGATAAAGTAAATGTAAAAAATGACAAACGTCTGTACAAACGTACCTAATGTACGCAATGTAAACAGACATAACACTAGTCCAGAATTTTCCTCAAAATGGGTAAGGACAGGCAATAATGTGGGACAATTAGGAGGAAATGGTTGAATGCTTAGTTTGAACTGAGCGTATGTTCTTGTTGTTAACTGGCTTGCTAGCAGCTCTCTTATGCCCCCTGATAGTGGCCCAGCCAACAAGGCCAATCTTAAGCTGAAAGACCATCCCTGGCGCTCACAAACGCCAACAGTAGTTCATAGTTCCTGTGAATCGACTTAGAAGGGTCAGAGCAGAAGCATTCCAGAGATTAATTTATAGAGGGGTAAGTGAAAGTTTGCACAACTGTAAACATGATGGATCAAACTTTAGCTGTGGGACAGATGGAGCTGCATGGATGAATTGGCTAAATCTGCTGACATTACACAAGTAGTTATGTGTTAGTAGTAGTCAGTAGTTATGGTTCGTCATGTTCATGGTCTCTGGACAGGGCACTGTATAAGGTTCAGTAAATATGCTTCTTTTTTGTCATATGTTATAGGTCCTTTGACGGCAGATCTTGGTTGAGTGAAAAATAAAACGTATTTAAATAGCCCCTCCATATGTATTTTAAACACCTAAAAATATATATATTTTTTTTGTTCACTGTGTTTTTCCCACCAAAAAGGTTCAATAAACCACAGAAAATGTAAAAACCTCTCTACACATGTACCCTCAGAGAAAATACCCATAAATATACAATTTCAAAACCTGCCAATGCCGATGTTGGGTTAGCTTTAGTTAACATACCATCCAGCTATTACTGCTACGACACTAGGCAGCTCTCTTTGTACGTACAGATTCCAGCTAATTGTGAAATTACACATTTAGTGCACACCTCTAAATCAGAATTTCAGGTCTTTCAAGTCTTTCTTTGAAAAGGAAGATTGTGAAAACAAACCTCTGGTGACAAATTCTGCACTGTATAGTTGTTAACCATAAATAAAGCATATTTTCTGTCCACACCAGCAAAGTGGATGTTGAACAGCGTGTGGGCTCTATCACAGCCTGGCTTCTAACCTCACTCCTCTCTCTTCACAGCTACAAGCCCATCGTTGACTATATTGACACTCAGTTTGAAAACTACCTCCAGGAGGAACTTAAAATCAAGCGCTCCCTCTTCAACTACCACGACACCCGGATCCACATCTGCCTCTACTTCATAGCCCCTACGGGACACTCACTCAAATCTCTGGATCTGGTCACCATGAAGAAACTGGACAGCAAGGTATCTACACACACAGAGACGCACAAACATATAACATAAATGCATGCATACAGAATGACACACACACATGCAGACTCTTTGGATTCTATTCTCGCGACCAGATAATAGAATCCAAGTGTTTTCCCCTCCAAGGGTTAGACTGGAAATCGACAAGCAGTGTGTTCTCAAAGGGTTAGACTAACTCTTGGAGAACACACTACTGGTCTGTTTCCATTGACTTTAAATGTCGCTGAAATGTTACCTCTCTTTCACCACGGCCCGGAATGTATTTCACTTCGGATATAGAGATTGCTGATCTTTTAGCCTGGGCGTGGACCCGTCTCCCGAAAGAAATGGAATACAAAAGAATGCTGGAACGTGCCAGACTCCATTTCGCCATATAGCATTCCAAGAGGAACTCTCATAGCATTTGGTGGCTTGCATTTTATTGTCTGTTTGTTTGGATAAGGAATGAAGATTGACTGAGCTTTGCTAGACTCGCATGAAATATATATTGTAAAATGTAGACACCTCTATTGACAATAGTATAGGCTATAGTAGAGAGTATGCTAAAGTTAGTTAGTTTATTTATGGTTACTGGTTACATTGTCCACATTATGTTAACACTGACCACTGGGATCCTGTGGAATTGCTGCAGTGTTGATAGTTGTCAGTTAGTTTGTACACAAACTGTCAGTTTGCAGTTTACAGGTGTACAAACTAATAGTCCACAGTGGCAATGTCTGGTGCTCTCTGTTCACCATTAGAACCACTTTAAAGATGGGGTTCAGTCATTATGGTTGTACGAGTTGCAGCTGGCTATTGGGTAGTGGATCTATATTTTGCATTGACTGTCTTTTATTGGTGAGGCACTTCCTGGCTCAGCCCAATTAGCCTGCTGGTGAAGACAGTCTAATCACTACTACACTTCATGCGTGATAAAGAGAGAGACAGAGAGAGAGACAGAGAGAGAGACAGCGAGAGATAGAAAGAAGCGAGTTAGTTTTTACGTTGGATGTTTTGAGTTTGATTTTTTTTGTACATTTGGAATGTCTCTCCACATCAAATGCAAGGCTGCTGAATGCTGACATTGTTTCTGTTAACAGTAAAGCCAAAGCAACAGCATTAAGGCATGATGTTAATCTTGGCATTCTGCTTTTTACACATTTTTTAATATACAAAAAACCTGAATAAATAACTAAATATGTTTGATGTAATGAAGACGTCACAAGTCTGAGAAAATGATTAACCTGAAAGACAAAAACCTTTCTTTAAAACGACTTAATGTGCACCCACAACTGTGACCCTGCTTTTAATAAAAGCAAAATGTTTGAAACAAAGTGTGGATTTGACCATTTTCAGGAGCTTGTTCAATTCTCATTGTTAAAGGGGGAACATTTTCCCATCTCTCCAAACTGGGGTGATAGTTTGCGACAAAAATGAATAATTCAGTGGTCCAGAAAATGAGGTCCATGTCAAATTTAACCGGAATTTCCCTTTAGCTAGTGTGTGTCAAACTTGAAGGAGAGAGTGCTTACAGTATACAGTATGACAGGGGAAATGTGTTTGGCCTTGTTTCTGTGAGGGCAGGGAATGATACAGCAAGTTCATTCATTTATTGACCATTAAATGTGTTAGGAGGTTGTGATCTGTGTGAAATGTTTCCTGCTTTCACTTGCTTTACCCTTGACACCTACTGGCACTTGGGTTTTATTTAGTGGAACTACAGTCAAAATGCACAATCCCCTTTCAGTTCTATTGTTTCATTGTTATAATAATATAATACGCACATGTGTGTGTGTGTGTCCTGGTAAAACAAGCTAGCCACTTTGTACAGTAACAATACAGCAGTGGTGTATTTTACTGTCAATGCAGTTATTTTAGTTACATGCTTACTCAAATTACAACTATAAAATTAACATTGCATTTAACAACACTTTTAGCTGCCATTAGCAGGCAATTGTTCTTCCAGTCATTTAAAAAGCTGCCCATAAAACTGCCATAGGAGTGGTATAGCGACAGCTCCTGTACTGCTTGTCTCCTGCAATGCAATGGTGACACATTCAGAACAAAGCAGATGGTCAGGTTATGAAAAAAGTCCGTGTCTTACTGCTGCCAACTATTTAACCATGGCAGACTACCTTCTTGTCAACTGTCCAAAGCATGAATTTCTCAAATAATACAATAGGATTTTAACTGGTGTGTCACTAAACATAATTCATGCAATACATAAATGTTAAAAAGGTGTAATGTAATTACCTTTATTAGGTAAGTAGCATAAACAGACTATTATTTTAAGCTACAGTTTCACTGTTTCAATGCTCATCTCATATATAACAATCTACGCTAAAACAAATGTATTATCATACTGAAATATAATACGCACAACACTGCTTTTACTATTAACTGGTCACTGGAAACACAGGACAGTGGACTAGAAACCTGCCAATTTCCATGAGACAATCTTATAAATGGGGTACAGACCACTCCTAAAGGACATGGAAATTGTAGATGGTAGATAGGTCCAGAAGGCAGAAAGGAGAGGGTCTGTGACCTAGGTGGGGGAATTAAGATCGAAAGCTTGTGTCTTTTGAAGTTCCTTATTGAATTTCTCTAAGATACGTTATGTATGTGTGTGTATATATATACTCCAATATTAGCTACCATAGACTTTAGGTTTGAATGCCGGTGTGAAGGTAAGACCTTTGTGTTATTTAGCACTAAGGTCACTGATGCTTTTTTGAATTGGACCTTCAATAGGCTCAACAGTCAATTCTACATGAGAAAACAGTCGCGCATCAAACATGTTAGCCCTAGGGTTAGAAAAGCATCATTGTGAGGGTCTGTGGTTTTATTTCCTGGAGTGTCTGGGAAAATCTGGGTGCAGGAAGTGACACTGTCCCCTGCTTCGCAAATAAATAAGCACTGAAGTCCCATCTACTTAAAATCTGCCCTACAAGGATACAGTCAATGCAGGGCTGCTCCCAGGTGTAAATAAGTAGGTGTTCTGAGTGTGCTGGTTAAATAATGGTTAATAAAAATATTCGCAAAACAATGATCCACTAAAAGATGACAAGCCTGTAATTGGCTCCTAAGAAGCTCAATTCTTCCTCAGAGACTGAGGGAGTGTGGAATTGTTTGGCGGAAACTGTGGGAATACTTGTTCTCCATGTTGGGGAATGCATAATGCTGTTCTACAGAGCCATAAAGAGGAATGCAGATTGCAGACAAACTGCGTATATTTCTCCCACATCTGCTGGAGCCTGGTTTGTTATTATTGTGGTTGTTTGTTTTATGCATCGGGATTCTGACTGCACTGATTTTCCCGACATATTGCCCTGTCCGTCACCTCAGCCATAGTTGGTAATGAGGATGTATTAAATCTGTATTTTTCTGGTGTATTTAAATTCATATACACTGTATGCTAATGGCCCACTACGTTAAAGAAATTGCGACAATGTTAATCTATGCTAATGGTTGTTTGACTTTATCCTGGTCATTTTGATTTTTAGCCAGGTCAATGATCACCTGCAAGACGGAACAATTTCTCAATCAAACTTTAAACCATGTCAGACCAACCAAAACCACAGCAGTAACTTAAGATGTTAATTTACACACAGCTAGGCATTGTGCTGAATAATTAATAAATGCCCTGTATGTTCCACCAATCATAAAATAAACAACCCAATTGAGACCCATAATGCACTGCACCTCACCATTTACTTCTCCAACGAGTGCTCTAATATAAGAATATCCCAAGTCCTAACAGAAAATGCTACAGGTTTTTTCAGAATCTGGAAAATGCTTTCTATAATTTCATCCATATAATATGATTGTAGTATGATATAAGTCTGTATGTACGTGTAGCCAATGTATGTTACTCTCCCACATTCACTTGCTCAACGCTCATTCTGTCTGCTTCCCAGGTCAATATAATCCCCATCATTGCCAAAGCAGACACAATCTCCAAGAGCGAGCTCCACAAGTTCAAGATTAAAATCATGAGTGAGCTGGTTAGCAATGGCGTCCAGATCTACCAGTTCCCGACAGACGATGAAACTGTCACGGAGATAAACGCCTCCATGAATGTAAGTCACAGTGTCCTATCTCAGGTCTCTGGTATTCAGACTAAAACATTTGTTGTTTTTAACATATATGGACTTGTCATGAGGTGTTAGCCTCTAAACAACTTCCATGAGCAACGATAATGCCTAACATAGGTTAAACAGCATATGTAAATCATTTTATTTAAATGTGTTTTCAACCTACCGAGACTCCCATCTCTCTGCACTATTGGAATCTCTGGGCTTAATAGCAGCACATATTTTCCTTAAGATTCCCTCATAAATATGTCAGTTGGTACATATTTTCCAGACGTGTGTTCCTGACGATAAAAAAAATAAAGCCTTCAGCACCACAGCAAATTATCTTCATATGCTAGATACTTATGAACTTATAGTAACTTACTGTATATAAATAGGCCTATTAAATAGACCTTTTTTTCCTGCTAATTTTGAATGATAGGTAATTGAACATGTGTCATTGGGTTCTCACCTTTTTTTTTCTCTTCCTGACAGCCAACCCACACACAAATTACAAAGACTGATTAGATTGTAAAGTAGCCCTCTCTAGCCCAGGTTCATGACATGAGAGCCCATGCTAGCCAGCCGATTGGCACCAGCTGGTTTCAACTTCCCACCTAATTTTTGAGGTTGCGCGACGGGCATGTTTTCCTCATGTAGTCTCAGGTCTGGCCAGACAAGAGTAACAATCGGAGCAATGAAGGAACAATAGACATCAACAAACCAGGCCTCAAAGCTCCCCTAAGCCACATGTTAAGTTTTAAACACGCTGTTCTGGTCCGGCTAATATGTCAGCGCTGTTTAGGTTCACTCTGGTGTCGGCTGGTAATTAAGGATAAGTAATGAACACTGTTGTGGTCTCATTCATTCAGACTAAACGTTTTGTTTTCTTTTATGGATCACATTTGTTGTTTCGCCACAATTGACAATTGTAAAGCTATAACTTTGGAAATGGTTGCTTTGCTAGCCATTGGGTTCTCAAGCTTTTTTCTTTACCCGCTTTTAACTGTTTCCCAAGCCAAGTACCCCTTTATCAGAGCACTAGAATCATTTTTTCTTCAGTACAGCAATAGATAACAATAAGCTAAATATAAAATTTGATGATTAAAAAAAGATCATTTCATTTTAAAAGGTTGTTCAGATACTGCAAAATGATCTTGAGCACACATTGAAATTTCAATTACCAATAGGTATAGGCTATCTAAAATTAAAAAAAAATCTGTACTGAATGAATTTTTAAAATTATTAAAATTGTATGTATTTCCGTTTTCTCTTATGGTACATGAGAGAAAACGGAAAGGGGTACCTCCAAGTACCCCTTTGAGTATGCACACCCCCATTTGAGAAAGATAGTGTTAAGCTATGTACAGTATTTCTAAATGATAATTAAGAGAGGGGGCAGGATAGTCTAGTGGTCTAGAGGCGTTCCCAGCCAGAAGGTTGTGGGGGTTCGAGCCCCAGAGTTGGCCTACCTGTAAGCATCCTTGAGCCTTGAGCAAGATGCATCATGTAATTGTAAGTTGCTTTGGATAAAAGCATCTGCTAAATGACCTAATTGAAAAGAGAATAAATCTTTTGAGTGTATGTGTTTATGATGTCTTTGGGGTTCCTGTTACGGTACACCTGTAATGCCTCTCTATGTTGACATTGTGATACAGGCTCATCTGCCATTTGCTGTGGTGGGCAGTTTAGAGGAAGTCAAAGTTGGGAACAAAACCGTGAGGGCCAGGCAGTACCCCTGGGGCATTGTGCAAGGTGAGTCCCCAGCAAGGTTATGCCCCCCCACCCAGGGGGACATATGAGGTTCAACTGGCAGTGCTCTCTTTTTATTTAGCTGGCACTGACATATGAAGACTGCATTCTAGGAATTGTCAAGGGTGATTCTAACGGGGTGTGTATTGTGTGTATTGGTGTGGTGGGATGACGATGATATGTATCGTGCGTGCGTGTGTGTGTGTGTCTGTAGGGACATCTCATTGTTTTCTTTTGTATCTATAACTTATACTGAATCATACTGCACTTGTCAGCCATGCTAAACAGTGTAATTTGATAATGTCACACACAGTAGAGCTGTGAGAATGCTCCCACTTAGCAGAGAGATTCTCTCTCTCTCTCTCTCTCTCTCTCTCTCTCTCTCTCTCTCTCTCTCTCTCTCTCTCTCTCTCTCTCTCTCTCTCTCCCTCTCTTCGCCTTCCATCTATTCTATTCTTCCCTTTGTCCTTTGTAATCTCGTGTCTTCCGTCTTTCCCTCCCTCTGTTTACCGCCCGCTGAGCGCTGTCATTCCCCAACTCTCAGAGGACACGCTGTGTTTATTTATAAACTCTGCTCTGTCTCCAAGGGGACAGATTCCTTTGGATCTCATCAGCTAGTATCTATACTATCCTATAATGGATGTATCTGTCTGTCTCCAAATAAGGCAGCTTGACCAAAAGTCTATCCCTCTGCTGTGTTTTGTATTTTTATATTTATATTTGGCTGAGAATGGGTATAACATAAAACCTGGGAAAAAATGTTTCTACAATCTTACAGAATACATGTCCTGTTCCTCACCCAACATCTTAATTGAAATGCACATTAGATGAGACAAAATGACCGTATTGAATTTCTCTCTCTGTAATGAACAAAGCCATTGATAATTTACTGCTAAATAAATGTAATCAATTAAAACCTGGATACCTGGAAGAAGACTGCTTGTAATGAACTTGCTTATCTTCTCATCCATATAATATTTGCCTGAGCCTTGAGAGCATTCGAGGCTGGTTACATCCATTATTAACAAAATGGTGTCTTTTTAGTCTGGCATACCAGCAAACTGTTGCTCTGCCAGTCACAGAGGAGGCTTTGTCATACTACTGTATCTGTTGACCATATACCAGAATAAATTGTAAATTGTTGATAGTCAAGGCTGTTAAGGAAAATATTTTGGAGATGCCATATGGCGTATGGACGAGGTTATGGGTCACCCCATAACAGCCATGGGAAATTTCTCATTTTCTTTCAGGAAGACAGGGGGGGGGGAATTGTTGGCAGACAAAACCAAAGTGTGTGTCTGTGTGTGTGTCTACCCCAAGAATCCTAATACTGTTATCTCTTAGGGTCCTGAGCCTTGGTATTTTTTCTCTAAAAAATCTTGACGCGTATGTGTATATCTTTATTTACACTTTTGCCTGGCATTTTTTTTTGTGTGCACATTTCTATTGTCATACTTGACTTGTGTGTGTCTATATTTAAGCATGGCCATCTGCCCCAGCCCTCTGCTAGAGTGTCCTGGGGGCTCAGAACTGCAGTCGGTTTATTGGCTCCCAATGAATTCACAGTGGGGTGCAGTACAAACCATCTTATCTTCTGGTCTCTAAGATTAGTATGTTATTATATTTTGGTGTGTATTCTGACTCTGGTGCAATATTTCTGCGTCTGTTCCTGCCATGTTATTATATGGACAGGCTGATGGACCGTTTTCACAGAGGTGCCACAGGATTGAAAACACAGGTGTAGCTCATAACTAGTAGTCCTCATTAGCCACTTTGAGGACTACTAGTGCCTTCAAATGGGGTCGTGTTTATCGTGTCCACGAGAAGAGTCCATACGAACACCGCCCTTTTGTGGTATTCACGACCTCGTAAGTGTAAATTTTCTGAAAGCTCTGAATTTACGAGTTGTGACGTGTTTGCTGACGTTTTGCGAAATGACAGAGGCGAACAAGGGAACAACGAGGAGTCTTTTGGCGTCTATGTTGCCGTTGCCTAGCAGCGGTGTTCTCGCGACTTTGCATTCAGTGCTAAATCGCGTGGTACACGACTTCGCACTTGAATGCAAGCATTTAATGTACATGACTTCCCTTGTCGTAATCACACGCTTACGAGTGCCATTTGAAGCATACACTACATCCTCAGTGCTCACTGCTGGTGGTGGCATTTACCCACAACATATGCCATCACTCTCCATGGCCGTATCCCGTGGTCGCTGCCATGTGGACCAACCCACGAAGGCCACGTGCCAATATGCACCGGTACAATTACAAGTATTACAGGAGCAGAGGGGTTAGGCTTCTTGCTAAAGCATGCTTACAGGTAGGCCAACTCTGGGTCCCACGACCTTTCGGTTGGGAGTCCAACACCCAGACAAATAGACTTATCCTGCCCCCTGAGATCTGAGATAATATTTATTTTTTGTCATTGCATGGCAGTCATGACAAGCGAATATGTTTGTTGCTGAGCAGAGTGAGGAACAATTCATTTTGTGACATTTAAACATCTTCCAATGGATTGGGGTAGTATTTTTCTTCTGGATTAGAGCAATCTGTGATAGCGTTATGGCTGTAGATGCTGATGAGATCTGTCAACATCTCAAGAACTGTTTATTTACATCATTACACAGCAATATAGCCGTGACCCTCCAGTACTGATCCACAGCCCCTCTTCAATCTTAAATCCTCCTTAACTCCACCTATCCCCCACCCATACTCCACCACCGTGGCTCTATTACCGTTACAATTAGGTCATTTAGCAGAGGCTTTTATCCAAAGCGACTTACAATTACAAGTATTAAGGAGAGGATAAGGGTTAGCCATCTTGCTCAAGGATGCTGCCCCTTTAAAATGAACCAGACCAGTAGGCTAAGGATGAGTGTTCCACCATGGTCTTGGGTTTTCTCACAGTGTAACAATAACACACCATAGGAATAAGTGACGTGAGTTATGACCAACATTTTACTGCCAACAGAGAAGAATATATAGTGGGCTATAGCGATAAAGTGAACTAAATAAAAACAATAACTTGCTGGAGCACAGTTCAACCTTCTGAGCACAGTTCAACCTTTTGACAGCTAAATTCCTTTAACTGACTGGGATTGACACCCAGGATACATAACCCCCCCCCTCCAACGTGTTTTTCTGGTGTCAGTCTGCAAGCCAGGAAGGGCTTCCTGTGCTTTCACTGTAATTAAGTCATTTAACTGTGACAATCAGACATGAAACTAATGTCAGGTTGTGAGACACATTTCATGAAAAATCACCACACTTTTCAGCGGTTCCTTCCTTGGTACCAAATATGATGTAGTGGAGTTCTAATTGGAGCCAAATGTAATTTACCCAAACATACTCCACATTCTTCTGCGGACGTGAGCACTCCCTGCTGTGGAGAGGAAGATGGAGTGAAAGGGAGGATAACAAGGTGACAGATGGGAAATGAAAATGAGCAAGACACAGTGGAAGAGACGGCAAGCCAGAGAATTAAAGATAAAGCCGGGAGTCTCGGGACACACACACACACACACACACACACACACACACACACACACACACACACACACACACGCTCATAGTTCCCACGCATTCATTTCTGTGGGCATTACAAAATCAATGCAAAGCTTACTTTGTCAGACTTAATTAATCTAGCTTGCATGATAGTTACAAAATGGGACCTTAGGCAACTTTGCAGTGTTGAGCAAGAATTTGGCCCTGCCCCTCCACGCAAAGTGCATTGTGTCCCATTTCAACAGTGGTAGTGCTCTTTTAAACTCTCTTAATAGCCCTCCAAAGGGTGCATTTCCACATGCAGGCTCAGAAACCGGAGATTTCTTTTTACCACAATGCATTAAGAACACTCTGCATGGTATAAATGGCTACCAGCAGTCCTGGGAATAAAGTTTATCTTCTCAACAAAACATCAAAAAACATATATTTTATTATAAATAATAGTCCTCATTCACTGATAAAGTTTTTTTTCTTAAATTTTTCCTTGAGAAAAGTCCTAAGAAAAGTCTACGTCAGATGCCCGACGTGTTCTTAAACTGTAGAATTGTTTGCACCGGTGTTGATGAATCCCATTGTCGTCGTAAATTAAAAGCGCGTGCCAGTTGTTCCTAATTAGCATAGGTAAACGCCCCGCCAATCCCCATAAGGGCCGTGTGCACACAGAAATGAATGGCCCAGGCGCACACACAGATAGCCTCAAACTGGCCACAATCTCCGAGACACTTTTAGATTAAATCTGGTATATGGCAAAGAAACCAAAGATGGTATACACATAAGTTTATTGGGGTGGTTATGGGATCTCAGAATTCACTGTTACGCTTTCCAGGGGTGTGGTGAGCCTAATGAAACCTCTGCAATTGAAGGTGCCTGCTAGAAATGTTTCTGTTTTTATATTGTTTTCTCTCCATTCCAAACTAGACGTTTTAGTACGTGATACACTCTCCACTGCGGCCCTGACTCCACTGTGCGTCTGTTTTGTAGTTGAGAACGAGAGCCACTGCGACTTTGTGAAGCTAAGAGAGATGCTGATCAGAGTTAACATGGAGGACCTGAGGGAACAGACCCACGCTCGCCACTATGAGCTGTACCGCCGCTGCAAACTGGAGGAGATGGGCTTTAAAGACACAGACCCAGACAGCCAGCCGTTCAGGTACTGAGAGAATAGACTGGCCACTGTGTAAACACACTTGCCTATGAGATACTGCACTAAGATAAGCTAAAATGAGCTGGACAGATTGGATTCTCACACACACATACCGAGACACATACAGAGACAAAAGAGACGAAGTCAGATATGCACACCCACACATGCACACAGACAGCTAAAACATGCACACTTAGATATTAAAACGCACCAAGGCAG
The DNA here is from genome assembly GCA_025447815.1 of Percopsis transmontana. Taxonomy (NCBI): domain Eukaryota; kingdom Metazoa; phylum Chordata; class Actinopteri; order Percopsiformes; family Percopsidae; genus Percopsis; species Percopsis transmontana. The sequence continues at coordinate 2,591 of JAOEHI010051066.1, read as the reverse complement.
AGAAACACGCAAGTTTATAAATGTGTGTGTGTGTATATATATATATATATATATATATATATATATATATATACAGACATACACAAACACACACACACACAGACAACACAGAGAGACACACGCACTCAAACTATCTTATTCAACTGTGTTGTGTTCTACCTCTTCCTGGGCAGCCTTCAGGAGACGTACGAGGCCAAACGGAAAGAGTTCCTGGGCGATCTTCAGCACAAGGAGGAGGAGATGAGACAGATGTTTGTCAACAAAGTGAAGGAAACAGAAGCAGAGCTGAAGGAGAAGGAGAGAGAGGTCAGCCTCACCTAAAGGAGATATGACACAGTATCAAGACCCCCCCCTTCCCCCAGCATACACCATGTAAAATAAATACATGACACAGAAAGAAAACATTGATCCGAACCCCCACTTTGCCATGTATCTAATGACAACATTGGCTGTCAGAAATTCAGTGTATTTGTGGGACTCCTCCCCAGACATGCATCAGTTACGGTCTGGTGAAGTTTATTGGTATAGCCTTTAATCGTCATCGGTTTTAATCTCTGGGGGGGTGTTCACAAGGCCACATTTCACACAGAAATCACTGACAACCCCTAATGTAAACCTCCGTTTGGACAAGGAAAAAACATTCAGCAAAACAGACAAAACCTTGGGAATGAGCGCAGAAAGGAGGAATCTCCCCTCCAGGATGGCCAGGAGTGCATTGCTCAGTGACTGGTTTACACAACTATAGACTGATGTACCAAGTTACAGAGTAAACGCGTGGACAGTGTGGATTCTCAGATTTACAGTGAAGGAAAATTTACACTGGGGAGACCTCATCGTATAGGTTACTTTCTGCTTTTTGATCGCTACCGTTTTCCTCTCCTCCATTTGTCTTTACCCCTTTGTTTCTCCCTCAGTTACATGACAAGTTTGAGCAGCTGAAGCGAATGCACCAGGAGGAGAAACGGAAGGTGGAGGAGAAGAGGAGAGACCTAGAGGAGGAGATGAATGCTTTCAACAGGAGGAAGGTGGCAGCTGAGACCCTCTCCTTATCCCAGCCCGTCAAGAAGGACAAGGACAAGAAAAAGTAAGCAAACCTCCTCCCCCTCTTCTCTCATTTGTCCATCTTTTCTCAGCCTATAGACCACAGTGGCTGTTACTGCCTCCTTCCACTGTTTAACCAGCCATCTAGACATGGATACAGCTTCCAGAGTTAGACTGATTAGTAAGTAAGAATTCACAGCTGTGGAGAAAACCCAGCTGCATTTGGCTGTATTTGCATTTGACCTTACTCCTTTTTAATTTATCCTATTGTTTTTCATTCAGTGCCTCAAACCAATATGTCGTTTCTTTTCTGCATGTCTTTTTTTTCTCATTCCTCGCCATGCCTTTGTTTGTTTCTTTTCTCTTTTTTCCACTCTAGTCCCCTGTTCTGAGGCCAGAGATTTTAAGTTTCCTGGATACCGCTAAGTCTCGGATTGGAATCTCATTTGGGGCTTGGTCTTGATAGGCAATCTCCATTTAGCTTGCATTCAAGTGACTGCCAAGGCTTAGCATGCATTAAGGAAACCTCCCTTTTTGTATTTTCCTGCCTGCTGTTGACATTTCCTAGTTCTTTCACGCTTGCCTTTGCTTCGCCGTAATTATTCATTGCTCACATTAGACGTAAAGGCAGTCTTACTTATTGCGTCCTGGTTGTAAGTTTAACAAGATAAAGCTTATTATCCTTCCTTACCTTATCCTATATTAGTACAATTAAGCTTATCTTATCTTTAGGGGGAATATATGGGAGGGTGTAGGCCTATATAATTTAAATGTATTGATTCTCACATTCAATTCTCTGCCATTCTACTAATGACCTTTTATTGAACATGGATAATCAATAATACCAACAAAAATGAAAACCCTTGTGAATATGCTTATATACGATATAAGATTGAACCCTTCCATTATAAAACACATTGCAGTTTAAATGTACATTGTGAATTGATTTAAGTCAAAATTTCATTGACTGTTACTCAGAATCTTTTGAGATCTTTTTTTTAGGCTGACTGGCTCCATCTTGTGGCCGCTATGTGTAACGTCTGGCAGGGATTACTAGAAAACTCCATCATCATCCATTTTGTGGTTTTGAGAGGTCCCTATAGTTCGTTTTGTTTCATGAATTAAAACGCTGTTGCAGCTAAGAAAATGGATAAGTGATTAAAGGTTTTATTATATTTTAGGAACGATTGGGAGATTAATCTATATTCTCTGAAAGGTTAAGCGTATCATGAGTAAAAATGCACCCATTCATGCTTTGCTGGCTTTTTCTAATACAGCACCCCCTGCTTTAGACCACCTAATGTTTTTTCTTGTATTGCCTATTAATTTTGTATAATTCTTCGAGTGTATATTGTCTACTTTATGTTGTTTAGACATGATTCTTTTTTAAAATTCATTCTACATTGCTTATTCGTTCTATTCATTTGGTTATTGTTTGTCATTGTTTTTCAGTTAATTTATGGCTGCTGTACACCTCTTCGGGGGGGGGGGGGGGGGGGGGGGGGGGGGGGGGGGGGGGGGGGGGGGGGGGGGGGGGGGGGGGGGGGGGG
>JAOEHI010051065.1:0-19516 GCA_025447815.1 Percopsis transmontana | reverse complement strand
CTAAGGAGGCGCACCTGTAGGTCTAATCAGCCTACAGGTGCGCACTGGGGAAGAGGGACACGGAGCGCGCATGGACCGATCGTGACACTTTCTCAAGGATGCTTACAGGAAGGCTCGGATTGTCAGAGATCAAACCCATGACTTTACAGATAAAAGTAAGTAGTTAAGTAAGTAAAAACCAAATACAGTTCATATTAAGAAGTACATTGTGTTTCATGTATTGAAGACAGTATACAGTAGATAACAACACGAATTGCTCCTGGAAGTTAGATGAATGAAGTTACAAAGCAAACTCGAGACATCAGTTGTACAACTATACAATTGTTTTATTGTTGTAATGTGCTATTATTTCTAATAGTTCATGCTACAGATGCCTTTATTTAAAGTGTGTCTGAGTAGACTATTTGCAGGTAAGGCTTAGGGACCTTGCTCAAGGATATTGATAGGTAGGTTAACACTTCTGTAATTTCTTATCCCGCCATTCCTTTCTTTCTTTCTGCTCCTGATATTTCCCCCTCTTTGTCTCTCTCAAGGCCCCAGTAAACCTATGTGTAATACGGCTGTGCTGTGCCATACACTGGTGTGTGCACTACGGCGCTACAAGTACATGCTAGTATACGCAAAGTGACACGCGTTTAATGAGAGTAAAAGACAGTGGAGCTGTCGGTAAAAAACATGGACGGAGCAGCAAATTGCCAATTGGTCAGCATTTGGTGTCATAATATTGAAATGGCCAACTTTATTACAGATGGACTAATTTTCTTGCCTTTAAAGTGAAGTTGAAAGTAAAAAATTTAAATATACTAACTATATATAGTGCAAATCATGAATTTCATTAAATGTAAAACAACAAAATTAGAGATAGAGAAATACTGTCTAAAAAGATTACTTAAGATGAATTCAAATTCTTAAAAGCATCTCATGAGACCCTTAAAAGCATCATGAAAACCCTCGGGGGCAGGGGGGAGATTGTCTGAACCCATAGTGTGAGAACAGCGGTTTTACAGACCGGAGAATTCCCAGTGACTTGAGATCATAATGATGCATAATCACATCACCAAAAACACATATCTGTTCCTTTCTCAGGCCATGAATGCTCAACGTTACCTTCATCGAGGTTGAGTTAAATAATTACTACTATAAAAGAAATTCCCATTCAAGCAAGAAACAGCTTTATTTATTCAATTAAAAGAGACAATGTCGGAGCAGAGAATTAATTCTCTTTTAACTGCTGCCAGCACAATATAGCTCCACCAGCATCCATATTAAAGACCCCAGTGCATTAATTAAAATCAAAAGCAAGGGAGCACACGCAACTGCAATTTGAGGACACACAAAAGAATTCATTTATTTGACCTAAAATAATCATTAAAAACGAGGATCCCTCCCCAACTCAAAGTGGAGTTTTGCCGTTATTTATTCATTGACTGTCTGTTAACCTGAAGGCATTTCAGAGGAGAGAGGGATTTATTATTCAATAAGTCGGATATTGTGGCACCCACATTTGGAAACAATATTTATTTGAGGACACGGGGAATACATCGAAAACTATAAGTAGTAAACAAACGGAGATTTCTGCATATCTCACAGTAAAAAATGACCAGTGTGGCTTTATTGACTGTCTGCCATGGAGGGCATGGTTTGACCTTGAAAGATAGATGACAGATACCTCTGCAGTCATGTACTGTACTGTAGGTCAAAAAACTAGCTAGCATGCCTCTCAGAAACAACTGTCAGGTGTAGCGTGATACAGGCTATTGTTTGCATTGTCAGAGCCTAGGAAGTTCATTAGGTATGAGGTGGACTGTAACATTTTGCTATCTCAATAGTTTGATGCTGATAAGTACATGAAAAAAGCATTGCTATTAACAAGCCAGAATAAGATGAACTTGTAAATAGTTTAAGTCAGATTTCCAGTTTAGTAATTATTGATATAGAGGAATAGTGTTTTAATTTTCGAGGATATTGGTTTCTTTTTAAGCTGCTCGCCACAAAGCTTTAGCGTCACTAATCGTTTAAAGAGGTTTACTAACAGCTCTATAGCCATGAATGCTTAAAGATACATGGTCTTGATTTCTTTCTGGAATTGTGGTATGAACCATTGTTACATACATTTTGTTGTTTTGGATTGAAACGCGCCCACTCACACCTTAGAGCTGAGCACTAAGACACTAACACTCCCCTCTACTCGTCCCCCTACAAAGCTCCTAGGCTTACACCATTTCTATCCCTCCTACTATAGCTTCTATTTCAAATATATTGACATTTATGGTACAACTTAAAGGGACACTAATTGATCGCGTTATAGCGCCCCTGGAACCCTGAATATTTGCCCCAGCTAGTTTCAAACCACAACTCTGCGAGAGCACTCAGGTTTGAAAGGGGGCTTGGGGTCTTGCTGTTTTCAACCAATCAGTACTGTTGTTTTGGATTCAAACGCCAAGAGGAGTGCCCCGTCAGCAGTCACACAGTTGTGTTTTCCTAAGCTAGGGCGATTATTTGGGTTCTGGGGAGGCCATAACGCGATCGGAGTGTTAATTTAAATGAAGAAGCGATACTTTGAAAATATAAAGCGTGAAAGGTAGCTGTGCAGCGGTTGGTCAGCACAGCAAACCTCCATGAAACAGTGTTATGGGGAGCGGTGTAGCTGAGCAATTACAGCGTGTGACTCATGTTACCAGGGCTGATCAACAACCTGCTATACAGTATGCAGGCTTTGCAACAGGCGCAACACAAGTCGGCAGTGGTTAGCCTCGAGGGGACGCGAGTTGCTTCCGCTTTTGCATGACAAACTGGGCACACGGGAGCGTGGCACACTGGGTTACAGCCCTGTTGATCTATGTGTGTGCTGTGTGTTGTACGTCAATAAACCGCCTTGCTAGTCTTCAGCCATCCATTCTCGATTCCCCCGCTGTGGCGGGTTCATTACATACATTGTTAGCTGGGACTCTGGCAGCATGAGCAAAGTGCCATCTTTTGTACCTGTTTTGGTAGGGTTTCCTGCAAACAAATGGTAAAGTCACCCCCCATCCAAGCGCACACGCTCCGGATAAAACTGCTGAGGGGCACAATCAGTCAGACTCCATTATTCACTTGGATCTCTCCCAGCATATCTGGCTATTTTACATCGATTAGCAAGGGGGTGATAAAGCAAGCGCACACTAAAAGGGTTTGCAGTCAAATTTCAACCGCACCATATGATCGCATAGAACACAGCCAGCGTGGCTCTCTCTGGAAATCTTGCTGTTTAATTTCCCTGTCCGCCCGCCCGCCCGCCTGCCCGCCATCCTGAGTGGATATGTTAACTGTGCCTGGCCTGGGGATGTTTGATTTCTCGCTTGCCGTACTCCCTTCCCTCTGACAGATTGGAATAATAAGGCGAGCTAATTGCAGAGGCTGTTCATATGTTGATTAGATGTGATTGGTTTAAAGTGCGCTTTCGTCCCCTTCTCTCTATATTGCTTCCTCTTTCTCTCTTTTTTTTTGATTTTATGCATGCTTTCCCTTGAGTGCTTAGGAATGTGTATTTGTACGGTGACAGACTCCGTGTGTTGCTTTTGTGTGTGTGAGCGTGTCTGTGTGCGTGTATGTGTGTGCGCACGTACTGTACACTTTTCTACATCCGGGGTATTGGCTCCACTCTTCAGCTCGCTCTCTGGCAAGTTAATAACAGCATATCAGGACATATTTCCAATTTCTGCTCCTTAGCATTACAGCGCTGCTTAATCCGGGGAAAAATCAATGCTTAATAACCTATGAAAATGTACTTTTGCTGTTTTACCATCGCCAGAGGCCCAGTCTGCATCCCACTGGGCATTAGACTATAAATATGCCAGCATTAGCACTTAGAGAAAAAAAGGTAATAGGTCTAAAGGTTCAGCTGATTCTGAAGTCTCTGGTTGAGTGGGAGACGAACGGTAAATAGCTTGTTTTACAAAGGGGAAAATAAGTCATGTGTACATGTTTAGCATGGGATATATTGTATTTGTGTGAATATGTATGTAGCGTGGGTGTGCTTTCGCATAAATGTCTTTGCATATGCATGTTTAAGTAAGGCAGTAAGACACGAGACTGTGTTGTTCTCTTCTGGCGATTGTCAGAGGAAGTGTGCTAGTTAATGCTAACATCTAAAAACCTGGCAACCTGAAATGACAAACAGAAGTCTCTCACTGAGCTTGGACAAGTCTGTTCACTGTCAACTTAAATACATTTCATTATTTATTATTTATGTGGTAAATAGCACAGGTTTACTTATTTGGTAAAATGTTTACTTTTAATTGCTATTAATATTGGAACTGGCTTGCTACTGATACCAGCAGGACCCTTGGGTTTGCTCACGTGAGTGGCGGGAAGAGGCGGGAATTTTTTCCACACAGGAAGTTATGCGGTATGTCTCAAGAGGAGAGTTACTTTGGTTACTACAGCTAAAGGGATTTCTGCAACTATAGAAAAAATAAATCAATAAATAAGAGGTGCAGTAGCATCTCTTGACCAGACAATTTTCCAAAATGTATCTTTTGTACATGGCCTATATTCTATACACGTTCAGTTTTACAGCCTTCATTGTATTATCTCCTGTATGAATGTGCATCTACGGGTTTCTAAGCAGCATGGGCGTAAATATCCTTTAACAGTTGGGGGGACAATAAACATGACATTTCTCAAGAGTAATTTTTGAAGGGGACACAAATAATACAGCCAAAATTGTACTTATATAGGATGTGTACACAGAGGAAAGCATACTACTTATCTTACGTCTGTATCTTTTCTTGATAGCTCACCATGCGGTCATATTATAATTATTATATTATCTTGCTTTTTTCGTCTGGGACAGAGGACGTCTCTTACTTAGATATTCAACTGCAGCAAGCCCATTGATCTGCCAATTAACATCATATTGAGCAAAACCCAATGGTATATCTACAATATTAGCCTAATATAATTTCACACATAGGCTTATCACCGTGTTAGTGGGTGACTTAGGCTAGGTAATGTTATATTCGCTAACATAGCGGACTTACGGAAAAATACATCGGTTATCATCATTTTTTTGTCATGACTAATTTATTAATGACTTAACTTCATCCGATGTTTAAAGTGAATAAAAAAGCCTTGCCAGACTTGACTTGCGATTCGAACTTCCCACCGGACTTGTGTGTGTAGTAGGTGACGTAAATGGAGAAAGCAGGCAGTGGACCAAGCCACTGTGAGGCAAGGGAGGGGGGACTCAAAATGTTTCTACACAAACTTTTTTTGCCCCGTTTCATTTGTATTGTTTTACTACTTACACATTTTAAGTATATATCATTATATTATTTACAATACACAGCGTGGGTGTTAATACATTTTTAGGGGGGGACAACCCTCAGATGGGGGGGGGGGGGCTGTCCCCCCCGAACCCCCCGCGATTTACGCCTATGCAAAACAGTAAACACTTGACCTAGTATGGATGTAAACCACAGATAAAATACTGGGGCTTAGCGGGCAGACTGTCTGAGAGGATGAATGACTGCAGAGCTTAGCCATAGCCTCATCAACATGACTAGACACAAGTACACAGACACAGACACACACACACACACACACACACAACAGACGTGCCAATGTTCCTGTAACCGAAAGCTCTCGAACTTGCAGAAGAGGAAGTTCAATTTTGCTCCAGCCTGCTCTCATGAATGCATAGAAGCTTACTGTGGCCAAAAGCTGATCGCTACCAACGATGATATTAAATCCAGCAGCCCTCATTACTTCCAAGGGGTAGGGAAGGTTTATTTTCAGCTGCTTACACAGAAATTTCACTCATCCTTTCACACACTCTCACACACACACACACACCCAAGACAGTTTCAGATAGGCACATAAAAACCTTCACAAACAAGGAGTCACACACATACCGCAGGTCTGCAGGTACTGTATGCGTGCACATACACATACAAATGCACATACAATGTGCAGACAGACTATTTGGGCACTTGCCAGTGTCTGGCAAGCGCCCATCTCCCTAGCCTTGGCGTCTTCGATAGTTCTCTGAAAAATCAATGTCTGAATAGCTGGAGGAGATATGGAAGTGGGGTTCAGCAAAAACCCAGCCGAAAAATACAGTAAGAGAAGAGAAGGAGCCTGAAACGTATAGGCATGAGAGATAAATCAAAATAAAAGGTCCAAGAGGGTGGAGAAAAACGTCTTTGGCGTTCATCACTCAAAGAGTCTGCTCTCCAGTGATTAAAGAAGCCTATTCAATTCAAACCTCAAGTGTGTTTAGGTCTACAAAGGACAGGGAAGAACTCACAATGAACAGACATAATCCCTCTGAAAAAATGATTTCAGTAGAGGGATTATTATTATGATTTCTTGCTCAAGGATGATTTAGCAAGAAGCATTTAAAAATTAATGTAAGTATTAATGCTTTTACTCACTTTTAGTTGCTTTAGATAAAAAGCATCTGCTTGTTAAATTGTTTAAAGTGTAATTCAATAATCCATACGGTTGTACCAAGTTTATTTACAGCAAGGCCCAAATGCTTTATTCATTGGGGTCAACACTCCATACTGTAGGTTAAAGAAACATCAGAAACACAGAAACAGTAGCAGTATTAAAGATCCCAGGGCCTTTTTTCCAAAAGTTAAATTAGGATTTAATATTTAATCAAGAAATGGCAAAACCAGGCTAATTACTAATAATTAATAATAATAATAATATCCACCCAGGTAGAGGAAGACAAGGAGTAACTCTTGAAGATCTACAACAGAGGAAATTCAAGGTAAAACATTTATAACGATAACATTGCTTGCTTGTGCCATATACTAAAATGGCAGTATATGTCGAGTCTTTTATACTGCCATATACTGAAAATCAAACACATACGGCTACGGTTACGTTCAAGCAATGGTCACAACTGCTGACAACGCAGTGTCCCTGACATTAATGTTGAGATATAAAGAAGAAATAAAGCTCTAATATACTGTAAGAAGGACAAATGCTAATTCTGGAATGATTTTACTATAATATCAATAAATGATTGATGGCAATGGGACCTGTATTGGGATAGCATTACATATATGGGGAATGTCACACTGTACATAAAGATTAGCAATTAATCAGTGTCCAGGCCTATCAGTTATCACAAGGGTATTGGAAAGATATAGCCTCTTCCAAAGAGGCTATTCAGTTCCATAAGCTTTGCTACATGACTCACTATTCTTAGAGACATTTCCTTTGAGTACAGAAACCATCTGAAAACGTAGCTACCAGGGTCAACAGAAATATCGTAAGTTTGGGTTTAGAAAGAATAGTGAATTTAAATGAAGAAATTCAATCAATGACATGTACAACTGAGTTGTCTACTGCTGTGTCTTAAATCCTTTTTGTGCCCTACATACTATCTACCACATATCAGATTCTAAAAGTTTGTTTTAATAATGTGTAGAAGGCTGTAGCTTGAATCCAACAGCATACTTGCTTAATGCTGCTATCACAGTAGAAGTTAATAACCAACTAAGAATATTCCTTCTTTCCCTCAGAGACAACAAGGAAAGATATTTTTTTATAAAATACCAAATATGTGTTGAAAGCATAGGTTAAAAGGTACATTGTTGTTTTTTAAAATTATTATTATATATTATTGTGTGTATGTTATAGCACAAAGCATTGTAGGGCAGTTTCAGTCTTATACTTGATTCTCAAGTACAGATGGCAATATCTGACACATCCTATTACTCGTGTACTACAATATCGCATACTCAAATTCAACCCTATTAGTAGGCTATGTAGTATAAGGAATTCCGACACAGCAAAGGACTTGCCAGAGTCACATGTCCACTTCCTGTGTCACAGCAAAGACCTTCCTCGTGTAGCTCAGGGCACACAAGTTCCTACCCATTTTAGAATGCCACATCATTCCATTCCACCTCACATTACAAATCGTATGCTAATGAAATCTGGAGCTTAGCAGTGTTACCATGGTAAACACATCCCAGATATTTCCACGCACATGGAAATTAATGCAACCCATTTTCCCTGACAGAAAAGGACAAATAGTGCTAAACAAATAGTCTGTCTGCCCATCTCCTTTCCTGTGAATGGGAGATGTAAAATACACAAATGAATCAGTCACAGTGCCTGTAGGTAGACCCACGGCCATTTTAACTTAAATTGATGTGAAGACTAAAGAATTTTAGAGGTCTGCGTGTCTACCATTTTGTTTTTATATGCGTGTATGTATGACTGTGCTCGCAGGAAATGTGTCACAAATGTGATAGACTCATTATATCGATTTTCCTTGTTTAATCTGCAGTGTTTCTTTTCCACAGGGACACGTGTCTCCCTTTGTCCGTCAATCAGACAACAGATTAGATTAAGGGTCAGCCTGAAAGAGTAAGAGTAAACAAACAACACTATAACACATTTTAGGTCGGACTCATCACATCAAATAGTTAACGAATATTGTGACTAAAATATTCGTCAAACAACCCCTTTCTAAAAAAAATGACGATGACACGAAAATTCCTTGAAAAAACAATAAAACAATAACGAGACGACACAAAAACTCTGTCACTGACAACGTTAGTTTCTTTTAACACTAGATACGTTTTCTATAGAGTTGCAGCAAAACACAACACCAAGTGAAGTAGCCTATATACTGGCCTACATAAGTGTCATTTTGATAAGAACTGCGGAAAGCGCTGCAGCTGTTACATACACAAACATGTCAGTGCTTGAAATAGGGAGGGAGGCTGCGACACGCTGTCTTGGTGGTGGGTTGCCTTCGCTTTCATGTGGTTGTCACGTACAGTAGCCTATAGTCTCTGAGATGTGTCAACATGCCCATGTCCACCAAAAAATGACAACTGTCCAAACGGCTGGTTTGCTTTTGCATGTTGTGTCAGGCGCACTGTCTAGCACGTAGGCTTGTACGCTGGCCGCGGTGCTCAGTTAGTTGTTCATTGTCAACCTCAGCATCTGAACCCACACCAGACTCGTTCCAGTCCACATTCTGTAGCCATCGGGTAGTTTGCTCAACGCTGTAGACTACCACTCGCAGCAAATGATCTGTGGTCAGGTAAGCTGCTTATAATATACGTATAGCCCATTGAAATACCAGGATCGGCTATATGGTTATTCTTCATATTCATAACACTAGTGTATTGAAAACATGTAGAGGATTATTATCTATGTAAAATGTAGAAATAAGATTAGAAAATAACAAAATTAGATGACTGCAGGACAATGAGTAGACTAAAATCATCAAAGATTTTGTTGACTTGACAGTAACTAGACTAAATCAAAATGAAACAACTAAAATGTGACTAGAACTATTAATCAGAACTTGGAAAAAGACTAGACTAAATCCAAATATTGGTGTTTAAATATATACTAAATATATAATTTTGTGTTTAAATTAACACTGATATCCACACATCTGAGCAAAAAGCCGGTTGTTTTCACTGGACAATTTGCTCTCCTCTGAAATGCTGCCATTGTTAACTAGTTTACTTTCATTTATTTGGACCTAACTGAAACAAACTGAGAAGAATGACGACTGATTAAATTATCTCCCTCATGGCTGGACTGTTTTTTCTGTGATGCAAAAGAAAAAAGAACTGACAGTTCGTGTCCGCCTTGACTCACTTTCAATTAAGACCAAGTCAAGTTAGAAATCTTGTCATAAATATGGATTCAGATCTCCGTTTTAACAGCCACATCAAATCAATAAATTAGTCTACTGTTGCTATTAGGCATATAGCAACGGTTTCATGTCCAGAGTAAACCGAAAAACGTATTCATGCTTTTATTTCAGGTAGGAATATATATATACTGTATATATATGTAACGGACGGGAGTGGCGAGTGCAGGCATCTGGAAAGAGACAAAGCAGCCAAGTGGTGGCGTTCCAAAGAGCAGTGCTCGTGCATTTAATGTTTCCAAAACCAATACAAAAGTGCCCTTTGGCGAAACACAGGATACCTCACACAACGTTACGCTAAAGAGAAAATTAACGATAAGCAGCACCAGCACCTCCCCCGCAGGTGCGCAGCCAAGAGGGATGGCACGACGTTTGCACGGGGACCAGTGCCTGCGGATTGTGACAATATACAGTATATATATATATATACGTATATATATATATATATATATATATATATACGTATATATATATATATATATATATATATATATACACAGATATATAAATTGACTATTCTATTCCCTTAAAATTTTAGTAGTGTTGTTTTGAGATTTTAATGTGAGACAGGTTTGTTTCCACTTTTGGGATGTAGAAGTCTCTTCCTAGGTCTGATTTTACGGCTTTTATAGTATTTTTTTTTTAAATGATGTAAAGCACTTGCCCTGCGTATGAAAGGTGCTACTGTACAGTATACAAATAAACTTGCCATGCCTTGCATATACAGGCTGCTGCAATAGTGTGATTTCCCCACGAGGAACTTCATCTCATCTTGAGAGGGAAGAAAATTAGAAGAAAGAAACAAATTGGAGCTGGGGCTAATGCATCCTGACATGGCTTCAACGCCTCCCCACAGAGAACCTCCCTAATTGGATTTCCTCTCCCTAGGACCAATCAAAGGGGTCAATACTGGCCAATGTGGGGGGTGGGGTAGTGGTGGTGGGTTTGCGTCCTTCTTTTGGCATCTGATAACCCCTTTCCTTTTTTCTGTCCATCTCTTGGGGCTACCTGAACTTTCTTTCTCTCCCTTTTTCCCTCTCCCTCTTATATCCTGGCAACATTACCAGCAGGATCTACTGTATACCAACCTCATGTCTGCTGAATCCCTCTTTATTTTCTCCGTTGCACCTGTAACCTTCTGAAATTCACCCCTCTCTTCACATCCCTTCCTCCTGCCTCTACCCACCTCAACCTCTTTTCCCTGTTTCTATCCCCTCCGAACACTGTTCCCGTCCTCCTTCTTTCATACTGTTTATCTCTGGGAACAAATTATTTGGTTATTCAACTTAACTTTGTTAAGTTGCCCTGTTGTTGTAACTCTGAAGGTTCAGCTGAAATTAAATGTCATAATTATTCAACTCCACGGGAATTTCCATGTTCTATGAACTATGATGTTTTATTTTAGCTGAATATACAACAACAACAACAGCTACATCTATCCATCCCCACAGATGTTTTCAGCTGGCTGATAAGACCTCTTCTCCGGGCTGACTAAGTGTGTACAGACCCCACTTGACTGACATCTCCCTGACTCTCCTCAGTTTTGTTGTACCTGACACCTTCTTTATGATTGGTTCTTTTGAGTGGATGCAGTTGGTATAACTAATAAAACTATGTGGGTGGACAAGGTAACTTAACCAACTTAAGTTGAGTACTCTCAGTCCTGTATCCTTCCTTTTCTCCTCCTCTGTGTTGGCTCAGATAATGTTCTCAGCCTGTCAGTAACATTAGGCTTAAGGATACAATATCCTGTCCGTCTGTTTACTAGTGAGTGTTGTGAGGCGTCAGACAGCTGCGTTTGTGTGTGTGGGCGGCCAAGTGTTGAGGAGAGAATTGCTCAGTGACTTGTAGATGTAAATGAAGTTACACTGTAAACGTTTCCAGCTGAAGTCTCAGGCACTGCTAACGCTGTTAGAATCACTTTCTACTAGTTGCATGACACCCATGACTAAAAGTGGGACCACGGGAGGACATTTCTTCACGTCTTAGTCTAGTTCAAACTGTAATAATGTCTGTGTGCATGTGTGTTTTGTGGGCAGGTTAAGGTCTGATGGTTCACAGGGAGGACACGCTGACGGGTGTACACTGGACACCTCCTTTTAGCCAATGGGTTTAAATATTTAGAGACAGAACAAAGGCATTACAAGAGAGAATGTAAAAATGGCAGAATAAGACAGACAAGTAGGAACGGGGAAAGACAGACGGGCACCCACTGGCAGATAGACAGAAGGGCCGATAGGCGGACAGGACTTCATGGCTTTCTGTATGTGTATGTGTAAGTGGGTGGGCATGTTTGTGCGTGTGTGAAGGACAACAAATCAGAGGCAAGAGACAAGAAGAAAACAAAATAAAACATATGGGTGCAAAAATAAATTGCCAGTCAGCGATTTCACATTGGCTTTCTCCAATTTGTTCCACCTGTGTGTGTGTGTGTGTTACTTCAGCTGCTACATGATCTGGTGTGTAGCCAATGGGATTAGCTACAGTCTGTGCCCTGCCAAGGCCTGGCTGATTTGTATCTAGGCTCCAGAGAATTATTTATGGTAAAGAAAACCAGGCTTTACATATAAGCCCATAAGGAGACATTGGGGAGTTGCAGGGCAGAGCAGGTTGGAGTCAGGTTCAGATTTCAGCTCTGTAAACATTGTCTCCACAGTTATTATTGTTAAGAACCCATGCAAGAAAAAGACATTACAGGAAATAATATGTTTGTTTTGGCTTTCTCAGCTAACATGTTGTTGGACCTAGCAGTTGCTGCGTAATTTTCAACATTTTAACAATTTAACTTTTAATTTGTCCCTAACCATATTTGAAGAGCATGAATCAACATCAATCAACTAAAACCCATTTCACAACCCAATCCCTATCTTCATTAACCTTCCCCAGGCTTACTGTAATATTTAATCATTACAGACCTCTCTCTGTTTTAATTCATCTTGTAAATACACTGTAGTCCAGTGGGAAAGGGCAAGTTTTCCAGGCCCAAGTATATAATCCAAACCACAGCACAGAACAATGAAGGAAAAAGCATAAGAAGAGCAGAGGCGGCAATATTTACAAAGGTGTAATAAGTCAGATTGATCCCCTCAGTCTAGCACATATTTGACCCTGTGGGTGTTTAGACATGTTTGTGGAGATAACTTCAATCCAACTCACTCCCCATTCACTTATTGTGGCCTTTGTGAGCTATGTGGGATCATAAATTCTCCCCTGAAGCCCGTGAGCAACGCTCAAATCGGGGCATGGGGAGTCAGACTCCTTTTCTATTCACTTTTGTTTCAGATTCAGATCTCTAGCGTTTTTCTCTAGCTACTTAATCCGCATTTACACAGAAGGAGAAAAAGAGCAAGAGCTACAGGACAGAGTGAACGAGACCTAATTAAGAACTCACTGGAGACACCAAACAGCAACAATTTAGACAATAAAAGAGAAGCCAATGAAATTGTGGTTTTATGTGATTTAGTTGACTGCTCGACACAAACACTCGCCTAAACAGATGAAACCCCTCAGCAGACATGCCAGCTGGCTTGTTAAACCAGAAAATGCAAGCTAGAAACCGTAAGACCAGGTCCTCTTTATAACGTAATGTAAACATGTGTGTTGCCCGCTGATGAATGCTGCTCCAGCCTTTAGCCCCTGGTGGTGATGTATGTGTGCGTGTGTGTGTCTGCCAAGCCTTGCAACTGGAAGAGCCTATGGCATTAGTGTGTGTGTGTGTGTGTGTGTGTGTGTGTGTGTGTGTGTGTGTGTGTGTGTGTAAATGAGCATTTCTGCATGTGCGCATATCTGCACGTACAGTATATGCACCTAGTGTGTGTGTGACTGCATACGTGCAGATGTGTGTGTGTGTGGGTGTGCACTCCAGCTAATGCTAATAATATACCTCACTAGCTCTAGAGGATGTCCCATTGTCCATTCTTTGATATTAGGGCCCAGGCCCCCACCATTGCTGAATACTACCATCCAATCAGCGAGAATACAACACTACACATGAATTCATTATTTGGAGCCCTGAAATAAATTCTCATCTCACTCAGAAATTTTACCCTTGTGGTTGACACCAGCATTACAAAAACGTTGTTTTGGTTTGATAGTCACAGAGTGCATGCCCCTCCTACACCTGAATGCTGAGTGACGGACACCCCTCTCTACTCCTCCCCGTAGCTCTCATTCGTTCACATCTTCTCTACTCCTCCCTCTACAACCACGTGCACTTTTTTGCACAGTCATCATGTTTCTGAAGGAGCTATATCTTTAAACATTCAAATGATCACAAATTCAGACCGGAAATTAGGATGCACTGCCAGGACTGTGGTGTTCGAAATCGGAAAAGTTGTGCATATTCAGAACCCTTATATCCAAGGTTATTCTAATTATTTTTCTATGTTAGCAAGTTCTCAAATCAAAACAAAAGGCCCGGCTAGAAAGAAAAACAAGCAGCAGCTCAAGGTGAGACGCGCCTCATACTTAAAAATCGCTGAAACATGACAGCCTTAAGTGGCGTGTCGTAATGACTCGGTGGCGAATCATTGGAATAGTTGGGTCACCGGCACCAAGCACGAAGCAGACTGATTGCCTTCGATACTGAATACGAAACTAATTCAGAGCGAAATAGCTTATCATATAGTGCGGCGGGTTACGCCGCGGCGTAAATCTCTAGTCGGGAAAACAAGTTGAACATCTTAAGATGGAGTGTGGTTGAGTAGAGGAATACATTACTTTGAGTTCCCACTTGTAAATGAAATTGGTTTCCTTGCCAGAGCCCGAGTCCTGGGCGTATTTTCACTGAGTACATTTCAACCTTCACTTCCTCAAGTTAAGACGCCGGAGCACCAGTGCTTTGCATGTAAATCTCTCAAGTTTAAGCCCACAGCCCACGCTCACTCACACACACTCACACACACGCACACACGAACACACACACACATACACCCAAAAGCTGCACGGCAAATCCAACTCTAACTTCGACTCTCAAACTCTATTAGTTGTGTTCCCCATGAAATACACTGCAGGGCAATTCCAAAATGACTCACCATCCAACACACACACACACACACACTCTATTCACAAATGAGCTAAGCAGGTAACTGTGACCATCGCCGTACTCTCCATGCGCCTCTTTGCTGCAGACAAGGAGGACTGGCAGAGAGAGGCAGGCTGTTCTCCAGCCCAGCTCAAAAGAGTTCCAGTCATGATCCTGGGTCCTCATAACACCCTGTTTTTAATTCTCCCTAGCTTGCACTAGGCTGATTCTGACCTCTGACCCCAAACCTTAAAGCGGCAATGTTAAAGTAGTCACTGCCTCATTCCCCAGGGACTCCCCTTGCACCTGACTTTTGTGTGTAACCGCGGTAACTATGGCGACTTGTCATACTATCTACAGTAACTACCAAGTGTCTCAGCCATTGCATGCCAGCCAAGACAGACCTACCATCGCTGTTTTTCCCCAAGTGGTTCATCACAGAGTTTTCCCTTGCCTAATTGCAGCATAAAGACTAGGTCAAGAAGCTAGTGAAATAAACACTATGAAAAATTATCGGATTATTATTTAAATGGCCTCTTGAAAAGCAGGGATCCGCCAGAATGTTCTCACCCGCCTTCCCCCTAATTGTACTCACTCCCTCTGCGGTCCCCACGAGTACAGTACAACACCGGACGCACGGCTCCGTGGGGTCCGGGGTTTCAGCAAACACAACATACTATCCATTGACATTGCCCACTGGGAGCAGCTGGGAAGAAAGGCTTTTTTTCAGTCCACAGAATAAAACAGCCAGCCACTCTGTACTGAGTGCGTGTGTGTGTGTGTGTGTCTGTGTGTGTGTGTCCCCAGTAGCTGGTTTAAATAGACCTGATCCACAGGCGAGGGGGCAGAGTATTGGACAGGACACCTGACCATTACATACACACATAAACAAACGACCCATATACCAATAAACACACCCACAATAAACTCACCACTGCTCTCACACACACACACACACACACACACAAACAGTTTTCTTAGTGGTCCATTTCCATGTACGTCCCTTCCTCTCTCCCTCCCTCCCTCTCGCTAGACCATGATAAGTCCCCTTGCTCCTAGCTGAGGCAAAGCTGTGAATAATGGATGGAGTGCACATTCTGAGGACCAGAGAAGTCGCATTCTTAAGCTTAATGGAGACAGACTTCTGCTGCCCAGCAACACCGCCCCTTGTTCTGTCTGTCATGCTCCATCTCCATCACGCCATCCCTTTCCACTCCGCTGTCTTTCCCGCGGACCTGCCACCTCGCCGTGGCTCTCTTACACAGGTATTTTTATAAACTGAGTTTTTCCTCCCTTGTTAAAAAAAAAATCCCTTCCACACAAGCACGATTTAAAAAAAATCTCTGTCCACATGAAAATGCAAAAACACACTATCAAGAGTTGTCAAGAGCCACCAACAGGTGGCGATAAAACCCTAAACGTAAAAAGCCAGCGCGCAATCTGACGTCTGACGCCACAAGCCAAAATCTCCGGGTTTCACCAGCTACACGACAACACTGCAGAGGGAGTTTCTGAAAATAGTCACCCTGGCAGGAGTTTTCAAAATGGTTCGTTTTCAGTGACATGATACTGCGTTTGTGTGTGGACAAACGGACAAACCACGTTGAAAAAGCTGTAGTTTTGAAAATACCCGTGTTCGTGTGGACAGAATTCTAGGCTTTAGACACTTTGACACAAACAGTTACAGGTTGCAAATGGACCCTTTTCACTAAAGGTGAACACAGGAAAACACAGGTATAGCTCATGATATCAATTATAGGTCCTTTTCATTTCGGTATGCCATTACACCAGCATTGACAATGTATTTGTGGAGCTACACTGGTGTTACACCCTGTCAGCTCTGTGAAAAGGCTCCATTGCATGAAACACCATTTCTATGCAACCTGACATTTAGTTTTGATGTTCCACAAAACTAATCGCCGTCTTTGCTAGTAGAACGTATTCTCAAATGACTCATGTTAGTTGTAGTGTTAATTTAAGGTATATTTCCATGTACAATTCGAAATGTAAATATCGCTTAAATTAAACAGTACAACAATCTGATACTGCAAGTACCATA
Source organism: Percopsis transmontana (assembly GCA_025447815.1). Taxonomy (NCBI): domain Eukaryota; kingdom Metazoa; phylum Chordata; class Actinopteri; order Percopsiformes; family Percopsidae; genus Percopsis; species Percopsis transmontana. The sequence continues at coordinate 2,752 of JAOEHI010051065.1, read as the reverse complement.
TGTTTTTGAGAAACAATAGTCTAGGGTTCTGGGTGTTTGACTCCCAGCCGTAAGGTCATGGGTTCAAGCCCCGGAGTTGGCCTACCTGTAAGCATCCTTGCGCAAGATGCCTAACCCCTTCCTGCTCCATGTAATACTTCTAATTGTACTTATTGTGGTCGCTTTGAATAAAAGCATCCGCTAAATGACCTAACATAGAGGTAAGGAAGCTACAGGAGCTGAGGGTTTATCAAAACTTCAAGTGCTTAGTTTAAAGTAAAGTAAATTTTCAAGTGTACATGAAAGTTTCACAGTGTAAAGTCTTAGACCCTCTTACTAATGAGAAGTTCTTTTTAAATGAATTTTTTCTAACTAAGTAATGCGATTCAGACTTTTTTTTAAAATAGTGCCCTTTCAATTCAAGAGCGCCTGAAGTGATTTGACACCGAGTCAGCCATCTATGCTGTTTACTGTCTTGTTTGACCTTAAAACCTCTCACACGTCTGTCTGAATCCATGAATAACAGCACTGGGAAAAACACACACACTCACACACACACACACACACACACACACACAAATACCACATTTCTGTATGTACTTCCCCCGGAGGTGCCGTGGTCATTCATGCCAGCTCCAATTCTTTTAATGTTCTATCTGTGTTATTTAAAGCTCTCCTTGAATGCTCTCCTTGAATGCTCATTTGTGCGCTGTCTTTCACCAGCCCACATGTGCATGGAGCACATGTGCGTTAGTCACTACACCTTCAGATAGACCACGTGGGGAGGTGAATGTTTTTCGGCTGTCCATGTGACATTCGCAGCTCGGCTAGTATCCAGCTCATGCCTGCTTAAGCTACTGCCGCTGCCTTCAGGGTTGACGCCATGCTCACTGACCTATGCAGCTCAAATAAACACATTTGAAGATAAACAAGGAAGTATCCAATATGGCCAAGAGTATGTGGACACCCCGCCTGATTATGGAGTTTGGGTGTTAGGTGTTTTAGCCACATCCATTGCTAACAGGTGCATAAGATCAAGCACAAAGCCATGCAATCTCTACAGACAAACAACGTTTTGTGGAAAGAGACAGGAAAAGTGGAAGCTGTTATAGCCACAACAGGGGGCTATTAATAACTATAGTTTTGGAATGGAATGTCCAACAAGCTCATATACAGTAAGTGTGATGGTCAACTTTCCACAAGCAATCCTTATTCTACATAAGAGGCACAAATAAATGAATTCATTTAATTTCACAACAAATAATTTGTTAACATTTGTTATCTACCATTATAATAATAATGGCAAAATGTTTCAAATATGCCAATTTAATGCAGCTAAACTTTGAACAATACAGTGAGATTCATAATTGTTTGTATTTGACTAGTGCCTTTTATTGAGTAAAAGTGTATGCTGCAGTCTATTTAATGTACCTGCAACAATAATTCTGCTTTCATAAACAATTTAGGAAAAAGACTATTTAGAGAACATCTACATTGCTGTCAGGTTTTTAATTGTGAGCGTGGGATACATACACATACACACACACAAATACTGTAGCAGTCGGTAACATCTAGAAATGTGCAAACCAAACATTACACGTTGGCTATATGATGTTTTTAAATATTGTAATTTATGTAATACATTCCATCCAACTGTCAGAAAGAAAGCTAGAATGAGGGAGACAGGGAACGCTTTACAGAGTGTGTAAAGCGGGGTGTGTGTGTGGTCAAAATGTATATGATGCATGCAAACGGCATGGTTGCTAGGGTGTGCATTATAGTGCATGTGTGTGTGAGAGCATCAAAAGGTCATTCATACGCACAGAAATCGCGAGTGTGTGAATGTGATGCACCCCTCCATCAGGCACAATGCAAAGAAAGGAAGTTAACTTCCCTTCAGGTCAGGGAAGTACATAAAGATGCTTTTGAGTCTTCAAACTCTCAGCGGTGGTCATAGACACTGACTGCCCTCTAAAATGGAAATTCATACCTCAAAACGGCGCAGGGGGAATATCAAAATATGACATATCCCCTCTCTCTCTCTCTTCCACCTCCTCCCTTTCCCTCTCCTCTCTATCCCTCCATCTTCTCCTAAAAGGTTTTTCAACAGAGAGCACATCTGTTGTTGGAAATCCTTTGAAGGACATGCCAACTCTTCCCTCGCACAGCTGACTTACCAGTGAGATAGACGGGCAGGCAGAGACACAACCCTCTCTCAGGCAGGTCATAAAGGGCGCCCGAAATCCATATCTGTGGGTGGGCGGGGGGCTATCTGATTCCCAGCAGGGAACAGTCAACATTTATGAACGAGCCAATAGTACGCAGGCTTGACTGGGGGGTTGAATTGACAGGACTTTAGGGCCTCAACAGATATGGGGATGTGTTTTTGTTCATAGTGATATTAAACTTTCGTTAAACGCTTTCTTATCTCAATATAAGTCCACACAGTGAGGTGGGAGATCGAAGTGCTCTGGTTGGGCCCTGGAATCTTAACATTGCTTGGAGGTAGAGCGGGGCAGATCTCTTTACTGCCTTGTAGGCCAACACCAGTGTCTTGAATGGGAAGGGGGCCGTAATAGGGAGCCAGTGAAGGTCTCGGAAGAGGTGGGTGACATGGGAGAACTTGGGTTGGTTGAATACCAGAAGTGGATTTTGGATCTGCTTTAAAGGTCCAGTGTGTTATATTTCAGAGGATTTAGTGACAGAAATGCAATATAAGATCCATAACTATGTTGTCAGTGGTGTACAAAGACCTTATATAATAAACCATAAT
>JAOEHI010051064.1:0-19519 GCA_025447815.1 Percopsis transmontana | reverse complement strand
ACACCCAGACCACTAGACTACCCTGCCCCCTACTGGCTGGGAGTCCAACACCCAGACCACTAGACTACCCTGCCCCTCTCTTTAACTGAAAAGGAATCAGAAACAGCAGCTCCGTCTCACACTGTGACCTACTGTAAGTGCAGGCAGCGAATCACAGACAGCCATTCTCATTGCTCTCAACGTTGTCAGCGTCGGAAGCCTGCGAGGAGGACACTGCGAGGCTGCTTCCTCTCAGCTGCCGGTTACCTAAACCCCAAGAGAAGGGATTTCATAAGAATCTGTGTCAGATACTCTCTCCAGCTCGTGTCATTAGTGGCTTCCACGTCCTCCCAGTTTTCCTCTCTTCGTCACAATTAGGGATCAGGCTTATACCCCCGCCTCTTTCAAACACTAATGATCTTTGTGAGCAGTGGGATTAATTGAGGTAATGCCCCTTAGCGCCTGAAATTAAACCAGAGCCACAAGTCCCCATTGTGGTGCCCCAGAGAAGACCACTTTTCATTGAAGCTGACGGTTTTGTGGAGCGAAAGCATCATCAGAAGAAATCTAACCCCGGGGGGGCAATATGCTTTTTTAATTTCTTTTTCCAGCAGACTCTATTGGCTAATTCCCCCAAAAGATTGGAAAAAAGAAACTGTTGTCTAAGGCTGTCCTTAAACGCTAACAAGACAGTAGAAAGAGGGTAGAAAACCACAAGACAACGAGACGGCGAAGGGTCGTAGGTAGGATGATGTATCAGCCCACAATGATACCTTGTGTTAGCACGCTGATATAGGAGGACTGGAACGCACAACCTTTGGAGGTTTCCCTGGGCACGCGTACACACTGTGTAGGTCTACTGAACGCCCAGCGCGGTATCAAGCTTTTCGTGAAATGTCACAATGATAATGACATATCATTGTGACATTTCATGAGAAATTATGCGATGTGTGGCACCAGTTCATAAAATAATTATCAATCTAAATCATGAGTTAATTTCAATTGTAATTCTTGAGTGTTTTATTGGGCTGTTAATAGTCTGTAACATTAACATCGTTTCGAGGTTCATGGAAGGCTTCAGGCCATTTAACACATTTTACAACTCGTGTGTTTGACTGGAATTCTTCAATTTGCCAACCAAGAAACTTGCAGTTCCTCAATATCAGAAGTTCTACAGGAGACTTTGAATAATAGCTGTATAAACCGGTTCTGTTTTCCTTCAGACATACGAAATGTGTCTTTGCGTCAAACAATGAGATGTGCACTTGACAAGTTTTCCGCCTAACAGAGGGACATCCTCTGCCTCACCGACAATATTTTTATGTCCTTGAGAAGTGGAATGTAAAAAGAGCATATATTACTCACACATACTGTTGCTATGCTACCGAAAAATAAAGCCCAATCTCAAAGCTGGGAGATCGGGGGAGACTGGGGGAGATTGGGGGAGATCTGAGGAGTGCGGGTGGGCTTTTACAGGTTTCTCCTCATTTGTAATAACAAAATATTAACACAGAACACTGGTTCTACTCAACTGACAGCAGTGATTTGAGCCACTCGGATGGTGATAGATATGTACTTTATTTTGACAATAGCGCATCAACAAACCCGCTTACCTGGCTGTAATGACCAGCTATAGAACATGGGTTCGACCCACCTTTGACCCATAGGGTTGTCTAGTGGAGGACCTAAGTGCAAGTAGGCTCGGAGACGGGATAATGTGCGATAGTTTACTTAGGCAGAATCGTAGTCAAGATAAAACAGCATGGTTGGGTAACAAGGAGAATCCACACAGTAAAAGAGTCGGGCAACGGAATCGCTAACGGGAAAAACAAAGAGGGAACACGGGGGACTAGAGAATAACAACATTAACCAGCCACAAACCCACAGAAACACAGGGTTTAAATACAGGGGGAAACAATGATCAAATCAAGACACAAAGCATGTGAGTGTTCCTGTCAATAAATATGTCCCTCACGACTTCCTGTCTTTTCAAGTGGCGTACATTAGACTGTGGTGAATGTCCCGTCCTCAACATCATCAACATTTAATGATTTATTCCCCCTGCTGAATAGCACAAAGTCCTTGGGCACGCTCTTTATAAGTGCAGCAGACTAGTTCAGAAAAAAAACCTTAGAAATGCTGAAGTGAAACAAAACAAAACACTTTTATCGGAATGCAAACCCATGGGATTTTTTTGCGCATGATTTCTGAAACCAGAATTGTAAACCACCCACCACTATATGTGGAGAACTGAGGCATCCGTTAAAAAAAGGTTAATTTATACCACAGATCCAGTTTTTAAAAAAAGCAACCTAGATAAAAATATGCTGAGCCTTTCGTTCTCACAGCTAAACATGTTAAGAACAAGCTAAATGAAATTCAACATATCCGTGAAAATTATTTCATTTAACGCATCCAAATGAAAAGGGATATGTTGTAACATTCATTCATTTACGTGGTGTCTTTTTAAAAATAAATCAACCAAGGAAAATATAGTTGCCATGCAAGATTTAGCATTTAGGAATTACAACAAACATGGATTTTCATTATGAGAATTTACGGTCTAGGAAATTGACTTGACATTTGCTTCGTGAAAACGAATGGGATTTTTAGCATCAAGAACAGTAGATGAATTAACCAGTTTTGCCCATGGAATGCAAATCCTTGGTGAGTCAATGTGCGGTTAACGTTACGAATAAAAGCAGAAAACCATAATAAGAATACACAAAACTTACAAAGCTTTCAGAACACCTGCCCTTTCCTTGTAACACAATCAGCGTGTAAACATCTGAATAGATGAAGCTTAGATAACAGGTTAACAATTTCTGATAGTTGGTCCTATTTAAAAAGGGTGTTACATAATATTTATTTGGATTTGTTTCCACAACACTCAACGGTCCCATTCTTAAGTCCTGTCTCCCAGACCAGCATCCCAACCCTGTTTTGATGCCGAGTACAGTTTGCTGAAGTCTCCTCTGCACTGAACATTGTTTTATGGTGACTACCAGCATCAAGCTGGGGGGCCCAACCAGATCCAGCTACAGGCCCTTATGGACATGTCGCCTGTGTTGTTGTCGATCTAGGTCAGCCAGATCTATGTCAATCACAGTTCTTTGGGTGCATTTTAATACTCTATGCCACAGCACTCAATTTTCCTGTAAGACATTCCTTTAATTCCTCGGTGAAATGCTACAGCTTCTGTATCACGGCTGTGTTTCAGGCTGAAAGCAACAGAGTACTGTTATTAAACCAGTGTTTTTACTGTAAAAACAGTCAAGAAAGTATTCTAGTTTGGTTGCTATGTCACATTCAGGGTCATCTAGTTTGTATCCTAAACATATTCGCAATATCTCTCCTGTACATAAGTACATGAAAGTAGCCAGGGTTTGTTTTCTAATTGTAGGGTATTTTGAATGAGTGCATTGCTTGAGATTGAACCAAAATTGTGAAATTACGGAAATGGTGTATCCACTGTATATATACAGTACACACACACACCCACGCAGGTGTATATTATGTGGGAGAGATCATATAATTTACATGCTTATTACAATTATACCTTACCTTCTGTAAATACATTATAAATATTGAACATGCCAAAGTCTGAGATGGATTTGCTGTAGACCTTAGCCCAGGGAAACATATTACATCTCAAATAAACACACTTTTACAAGTGCCTAATGCTAATCATCCAAGGGATATGTGTTGGTAAACAAACCAGACTAGCTTTAGGGCAGGCACACAAAATGAGAATTAAAACAAATCCAGCTTTGGGTTTTGCAAAGTTGTGCTCGCTCCCCCTGCAGAACTGCAGGGAGGTTACTCCGCATAAAGCCTTGCCTTTATGCGGAGTAAATTGACCCCCCACTTCACACTGATGAAAACAGATTGTCTCCTCGCTGCCGGCGTGAGCAGAGACACTTGACATATGAGATCTCACTCATTTTTGCAATGCAAAAGCATGCTATTTCATGGAATATAGATGGCTGCTGTGATCACACCATACCACACGCAAAGTTGGGAGGCTGGCGGGGAATAATAAAGCATATGAGAGGCTGGTGTGTTGTGTGTGTGTGTGTGTGTGTGTGTGTGTGTGTGTGTGTGTGGATTCATTTATGGTAAAACTTGCACCACAGGAGGAATTCATCAGTTATTGAGACCTGAAGCCTCTCAGGTTGGGCCTTGCCAGAGGCTCTGCTAATACAGCAGTGACCGCTCCATTGGACTGACACTCACCGGCCATTGTTGCTAACCTTGCAAACCTGCGGGGGCCCAATCAGCAATTCTAATGATGAAAAGGGGGCGGAGCCAAGGCTGACAGAGATGCTTTGCAGTGCTAAGATGTCTCATCGTGTTTCTCATCGAGTTTTTTTGCGATGTTACGATCAACCATGGGACGGGAACGTTCTTTAAACACTCAGTCTGTTAAAAAGGGAGAAGGGTCAAGAAACATAACGCTTGTTGGGCAAGAATTGTCTTTTTTCCCTGTATTGTGCTGTACCTTAGCAAATGTGACAAATTATGCACAAAGAAAGAGCGTTCACAACAAACATAATATGCTATGAATGTTATGAACGTTGTGATACTTTGTGAATCCTTGTTTGTATCTATAAAATATGTGTGTGCATTGAAGTGTGTGCATGCTTATTAAAAAAGGCTACATAACAGAACCTCTTCAATTAAAAGGTAGTTAGTATCCTTAATTAGAGGACCTTATACTGTATATAAACATATGCCTCTACTTCACCGTGTCAGTGTGAGGCACAGAGAACTAATTCCATCTGGATAATTAATGCACGCTTTTCCATTTCTTCTTTCATGATTTCTCTCTTTTATATGCCGTTGAACACCATTAGCCTCTTACATAAAGTCGAAATTAATTAGTAAATCTTTGCACGCATTAGCCCATTATGCAAAGAGGTGTATTATGACCAAAGAGGCTTAGGTGACAAACTGTCAAACCTAATACATCTCACTGGCAGCACTGTAATCTCTTGAGATACTGGGCCCTATCTTGCACCCAGCGCAATAGACTTTGTACACCGATGCATGTATCATTCCTATTTTGCACCGGGTAAATTAGGGAATGAATTTGCGCTACCGGGGGGCGGTTCAGCGAAAAGAGGGAGCGTGTTAAGGCGCAAACGTTCCCTGGTGCTATTTTGAAGTTTCAGAAAACCTAGTCTAAAGTCAGTGGCGCGTTATTCAGATGCTATTTTAAGGGCGCATGCTTGGCCATAATGTAGCGTGTGCCCAACGCGGATACACTTTGCTTCTCTCATCTACACGGACGCAGCAGTTCCTATTTTTGCAAACCATACATAATTACGAGGAAAAATATTACCACACGAGGGAAATCATTGTGGTGTCCATGAAGATGTGAAAAAGATAAGGCGTAAATCTAGCGTACACATTTCTCCCAAATTATTCAGGCTAATTGATGACGGATCAAACTAACCTGTTTGACCAATAGTAGAATAATAATAGAAACATTAGTGGCAATTTTCTCCCACGCCTGTTTAACAGAAGCTAATATGGGTGGGTTTCTCCCATCCCCATACAATGTCACTTCTCTATCTTTTACGGCCCTGACGAGAACGTCGGTCTCACGCCATAATAGCAATCCTCCATGGAACAAGCGCGCCTGCTCTTAAAGGGAATGTGAGATGACGCTCTGATTGGTTTATTGCACGTTACGCCCAAACCACAGCTAGCTACTTTAGACCAACCCATTTCAGATTTGCATCGGGCGCAAGAGTCATTTATCCCGCCGGTATAATAGCAACAGTCGCCCGAGATCGGCCCAGCTTGACCCTATCAAGCTAGGTTGAACGCAGACCAAAATAATAGAAACTCAGATAATTATAGGAAAGACTACAGTATACGTTGCATTAGTGGGAAATTTAGTCTTTACTCTAGAAAATGCGGTCGCTTCCGCAAATGTCCTAGTAGTGCCTTTAAATGAATTCACCAATCACAGCAAAGGAATATGTCTATGTATATATTCTGACATCTTAATTTATCCAAGATTAGTTGATCTCTTATACAGAAATAATAACTTTGATCTCTTTCTCCATCTCTCCACTTTCTGATAAATCAAGCAGACAATCTATTGCATGAAACAAACCAACCACAAAGTTACAAGATTATATTTGCGGGATACTAATGTATAGCAGTGAACCCTTAATAAGCACACAAACTTCTCCCTATACTCACTGCTAATAGAAGGCCTGATAAAACCCATTACGAGGTTCTCTGAAGAGGAACTGATTTACTGGATAAAATCCGTCCTGATATTGAAATCTCTGCCTTCGCAGTTTGCATATGTCGGGCATCATACGCAAACTGCGTATGAGAATTGGCTCAGCTCTGAGGTTTTATCCGAAGTGACTCACAATAAGTACATTTGTCAACAGCTGAGGTCATACAACAGTCATGGTTATTCTGTTAGACTGCAGCATGTCATCAGGGCTAATTTAGCTATACTGTACATTCCACAACATACCTTTACCTCTCAACATACCATTCAGCATACCAGCAAAGCGCTTAAACCTTCTAAGAGCTGATCCTAACAGATCAGGAAAGAAAATAAGACTTTATTTGATTTTATTAAAGAGATAGAAGGTAAAGAAAGCTAATGCAGGGCCTGGGTTAGTGTGATAGAGGTAGAGAGGTCAGTGGCTGAGGTACCAAGGTGGGTTGTCTGGGACGGGCTCAGGTCTAGCTAGAATCGCGCAGTGAGCATTATAGGCAACCAACGTAAACTACCCACCTAGATGCTGATTGGTCGGTGGTTCAGTTCCCTGACTGACGAGCAGTTCTCAATTGAGCGTTCCCAGACTAATGTGTGAAGCGGAGCAAATCCTAGAAGCGGAGCAAGCCCTACCCGGATGCTTTTAGCCAGGCTACAAAGATGGTGCGTGCTGGAACAAATTCCCCCGCTGCACCTCTCGAAAGCGGGGGAACAGCCCGGCATCGCACCGTAATGACTCCACGACGATTCGTAATGCCACCGGAAAGACCTGGGCAGATCAAAAGATGATTTAAAAGCCCTTAATCTCATGAAACTGTAAAAAGAGAAGCAAATTTGGATTAAGCCCACGTGAAACGCTCCCACACTTCCAGGCATCCTTGGGACTTGCCCCGGGCCAGAGCGAAGAGGGCTTTGGGGCAGCTGAATCACCGCAGTGTGGCCCAACACTTCCTGTTTCCATAGTGGGAGACATGGAAAAGGTAGGCGTTGAAAGACGACAGCGGGGGATGAGAAGGGATGAAGGCCAGACTATATACTGTAACGACTCCTCCATGTTCAGAGATGCATGAAAAGATTGAAAAATGCAAAGCAAAGGAAACGTCAGTCATAGTGGTCCATATTCCATGGTTTGATTACTCCGGCCTTAGTGCAATAACTACAACTTTGTTGATCATATACTGTAAGTTCACAGACGGTGTTTGCAGGGAACATTATAATATAGACTGTTATTACCAAACTGTACTGTGGTGCCTGTAAAATGTGGTCATAAGTCCAAATGTATGAATTATTTAATGACAAAATGGAGTCAACTTGCTACATTAAAAATCATACATTACATCCACCCACTGACGCCACGAGCAGTTCTATTTGAGGCATGCCTCAAACACACACAAACATGTTTGGGACACTTGAAATAATTTATTCCAGTGCCGATTGCTGCTCCATTCTGTTACTTGTCTTTAAAAGAGGCATAAACTGAAACTATACAGTAGATTGGCTTTGGAAAGACGGCTGTCCCAACCCGAGTCTTGACTGTACCACTTAACATTCCCAACGTGTTGGAAGCCACTGAGGGTTTTGGCGTGCGCGGGGAGGTTTCCAGTAGCATGTGCTTTAGCGGGGTAATGTGTGAAACAGATACACCATTAAAAAACACAATTGACAGTTTGGAAAGACTGCATTATGAACAAACGAGGGCGGCCGCAGCAATTCACGTGGGAGTGATGAATAACAAAATGGCCATGTCAGAAAGCTAAACACACGTTTCATTGCTTCTAGAACACTAAAGGCCAGTACGCTCATAAAACACCTGTACATTTTCTGAGTTGATATTACTTAATTTTGCCCAAAATGGGGTATAACTAAGACCTTAGGATTTTTCCCATCTTAAACCATGTTTGAAATTATGTAAAGTGTGTGAGACTGCTTCTTGACTCACTGTAAGTCACTTTGGATAAATGCATTTGCTAAATGACCTACTTGTAATTGTAGATGTTACTTTGCCAATTATTTATGAAGGAAGGCCCTCCAGCCTCTATATGCAAGTACTCGTGGTGCTCTTCTCCATGCTTCGACCGCCGAGCTTAACTGTCGCTGTGTTCTCCAGGTGTTTGCTGACAGCCAGGTTGGTGCGTGTCATTCTGGACACTGGCCTCTGTTATGTACAGGTACAGGTACAGGTACAGGTACAGGTACAGGTACATTACCTAACAGATTCATAAATCAGCGCCACCTCTCTTTGGCGTGTCAAGCTAACTGCCCTTTCTGCAGGACCATTCGCTTGTGGGCTCGGCAGGCTCCTACTGCGGTGACACAGTTCCCACGTTCTCGAAAAGTCACCAGAGCTGTGGCTTGTTCTCTGTGTGCCGCTGTCCCATTATGACCTTGTGGGCTAGGCCATGTGCCGCCAAATGGTGTTTTTAGCTTGTTGGTCGCACTTTGTGCTGCCAGGGCGCTAACCCCAGGGCGCTAACCCCAGGGGACGGTTGAATATTGAGCACTGCAGAGGCGTTGCAGCGTTCTTATGTGACAGCGTGAGGGGGTTGTTGGTGCTATAGTAAAGCTAGCTAGGACTGGAGACAACCTTCACAAAAGGAGATACACAAGTAAGGACAGTGGCAGGTCTGCTCATTAAATGATCTACGTCAGTCCAAGTCAAGCTAGCAACCTGGGGGACTGGGGGAAACAGGAGGTTAGGCACAGCCGAGGCAGAACGGCTGCTGTGTCGGATGGATCTTTGTCATTATAAATTAGTGGCCGACTTGGCCTATTTCATAGAGATTAAGGGGTGGTTATGGGGGTTCTGTGTTAAGGGCATTAATGAGCGTGGAGAATTGGATGAATTGGTAGGTTGTGTTTTGTTGTGTTTAAGTTGAATTTACATCATGTGTTTATGTGTGGAGTTTCACAGGCCTGTGTTCTAATATTGATTTCTTTGAAGGTAATTGGCATAATAAAGAAACTTCTCTCTATTCTCGTTCTACCCTAATTGTCTTACAAGTGTTGCAATACCTCCAGATGAGCATATTGTACATGCGTGTTGCTGTTTAAAGTGTAGCAGATATCTAACAAGCAAACCCTAGTCCCTAGCCCATTAGCACTCGGCTTGACTGATGCTTCTGTACAATAGTAAAATACCCCGCAGAAGAAAGACGTGGATAATGAATTCCCATCGTGCATGTGCAGAAGAAGGATGGGTTGAAGAGGTTCCAGCGGATTAAAACATCATCATCAATGGGCACTCAGAGATGGATGCAAGTTAGTGTACAGAGCGTGTCAAGGTCTACAGAGCAGCCAAGTCATCTGTTGTAAAGGAACAGTCGTCGAGGGTTCCTCGGCTTATTTGTGTTCACCTGAAGAGGTTTTTTAGAAAGATCTCAAAATTGCAGCTTCTGAATGCTTGAGCACTCTTCAAAACAGGCGTGCATGCTTCACACCCCCTTCACTGCTCAAATAATTGAAAGGGGAAATGTGGCTCCTTTGTGTATCGTACGCTTCTTCCAGAATGAACGGGCCAGAATAGCATTATAGCTCCATTGATTCATCGTATTGAATTCTCATTACCAGGCAGAGAGCCAAATGGGCTTCAGGATGGTGCTTGTCGTTAGTGGGGAGGCACAGGCCAAGTGGCATTATGGTGGTAGCACATTGATTGGTGAGAGTAATATGGATATTCAGCATCCAAGTATGCAGTCAGGATCTAGACCTAAAGGGTAAGGCTCATTTATGATCTGAGTTCTGCCGACTGTGGTGTTGGGTTTATGGGGCAGGCATCATTGCGTCCCCCTCGGAGAGAAAATAAAGACCTGGGATTGTGTTCAGTCTATTTCCCCTGAGTTGGGGTCGTCAAACCTTGTTTCCCTTTCTTTATGTGTTGATTTCACCTTCTGAAATCATGACACGCTCTGTTGTACACACGTGTATTAGCACTCGTACTGTAAATGTTCCAAGTGCACTGGGACTGCACAGTCTGGGGCCATGATATGTAAACTTATTTATATGTCTTCATAATTTCCCCCATTCATTTGAAAGATATGATCTTGCTGTAACAAGGGTCACGGCAACCATCACAAGAACCACCACAAGCCATGTTAGACAGTTATACCTTTAACAAAAACCTATTTCCCTCTGAATAGAGATATGATAAAAAGTTTGTGGATATTTGTGATGATGCTATCATGCTAATTTTTGGTATTGTACGTTTGTCACATTGTCACATTGTAGCACTGGAATTGCTAATGGTGTTTCACTAATCACTATGGGGGGGGGGGCAGGGCAGTCTAGTGTGGTCAACTCCCAACTGAAAGGTTGTAGGTTCAATCCCAACAGGCCTGGCCTACCTGTAAGCATCCTTGAGCAAGATGTCTAACCCCTACCTGCTCTTTAACACTTGTGTGTGTGACTCGAACCCGGATCCCCGCCGTGGGAGGCGGACGTGTTAGCAAGGGAAGCTAAAACCCAACGGGACCTAGCGTCGGTTGCTAGCACGTCTCTTAAGGTGTCGGGGAGGGAGGTTTACTCTGCACAGCGCAGCACCTTGCTGTACCGCTGGCCTCCGTTACACATGCCCTGGATAAAAGCATCTGCTAAATGACTATAGGCCTCTAACATAATGTTTAGGCCCACTGCTGAGTTGTAAAGTTCCATGAAATTCTCTATTGATATTTTGTAATTTGTCCCAAAATAATACTGTGTTTAAATACCTTTATAAGAGTGAAATTAAATTCTTCAATGTGCATATATTTATTTAATTACTTTTACACGGTTTATTTTTACACGGGTAAACTGATAAAGGACAACTGGAGGTCAATGGATTTCAAAATATTTGATGTCAAGCCACTAGCAAAGTTCTCAAGTTCCCCTTTTAAAACCCAGGATGTGTCTCAAAGGACATATGAAGCATTGTCCCACTCTTATTACAGTCAGGCTTTGATATAGCTGGTCGATAGTCTATGTGATTTAAGGATCCTTATTTCTGAGCAGTGTAATATGAGGGGTACAATAGTAGGGCGTTTTAAAAGCAAACGTTCTGGTATGTCGCTGAATTCGGTATTACAAAGTTGCCTCTGACATCACATACAACAGTATGCTGTGTATCACGAGGCCCACAGCAAGAGGCATAGCCTCAGGAAACATACGGGCCATGCAGCGCTATATGTAGCGCTATACGTAACATAATGTGTCTGTGATCTTGCAGTGTGTGTTTTGGTAACGTTGTGCCCTGCAATGCAGGCTGGCTAGGCTGATTTTGCTAGTGTGAGGAGCGTGCATGTTTATTAGAGAATAAGAGAGGGCAAGCTGTGAGCCCTTTCCGTTTAATGCTAGCCAAGGTATTGGCTAGCACCCCTACTTCCCATGGCCTTGCTGGTAAGCTTACCCGAGCCACACATCACTTAGGCGAAGGGTTTAACTGAAGTGGTTGTGACCCAGAAGGAAACACGATTCTTTCCCTATTTTACCGGGCTTTATTTCATTTAAAACACATTAAAAAAACATGGTTGGAACGTTTGTTAGACACACTGCCATTGCATTCGTGAGCAATCGCAAGAGCAGTAGAAGATTGTGGGAACCGCACTCCCAAACCTGGACACAGCGTATGCTAGCCGTCGACACAAGAAGTCGAGCAACGGCAGTAAGGACCCAACCCACCCAGGCCACAGTCTGTTTGGCCATGGTGGAAGAGATACAAAGCCATCAAAGCCCGAACAAACAGACTGTAGTCTCCATCACCCCCCACCCTCCCTTAGCTGTCGAGGACCGAAGGGTGTATTATTATCTTAACCCAAAATTTGTCATGCAATACTTTCTTTATACTGCACTGTTTGCACTGGCCTTCCTCATTCAAGGGCCTTTTTTATTTATATAGGATAGAGAACGCTACCTCATTAAATATATCTGCTTATTTATGTTATTTATGACTTATCCTGTTTTTTATCTTGCTGATATCTTGTTTTTTTTATTGCTTCTGGTCTCATAGAGTACCAGACAACATGTTGTATGCCTACAATGACATGTTGTCTTATCTTATCTGTCTCATCACATCTTCATTGTTTTTTAACCACCAAGTATTTGAGCAATATCGCAAGGCTCAAAGATAAAGTGCCCTGCTTACCAGACACCAGGGAAGGTTTAAATGACTCCCGCACTCCTTGAAATGTTATAGTGCCAAAGTACTGTACTTTGGGGAGGAAATCGGGTCCTCAGGTCAGTCAATGTATTATTAGTAATAGTAGTGGTAGCTGCCAAAAATATGTCATTCAAAGGACGTTTTCATTCAGAAAATGTCTTTTCATCATTTTTTTATTCTTTTGACAAACGCCACTCTGCGTTTCTCCCGTACGGATCGGCATCTCACTGCCCCGTACGGTTTCCACGGTTTCAGCCTCTCGCTCACTACCAAGACTAATAGAGCCCAACTGAACCGACTCAAGCGCTCTTGTTTTATTTTTCTTACTCGGATCGATTGAACAATAATTTGAGCCCCACCAAATTAGCAACCGTCCTGCAGACACAGCAGTTGTATTTGTCAGCTTTCTTGGCTCTCCGTGTGAATGCATCAGGGCTGTTTAACAATTCATAGCCCCGGTCAAAACATGAAACACTTAGCCGCTCTGGACTTGTGCTGTTAATTGGTCGAAACTGGAGCCCTCTCCAACTGCTGAGCCCAGCAAGCGGCTCATTACATTACCTCATGATACCAACAGAGGGCACTGTACTGCCACAGGCTGGGATGTGCGATGAGAGGTTGTACAAGAGAAGAAGATAAATACTTGAAATATGTAAATCTTGTCTCTAATAGTCCAGTAGCTCAGCATACCACGTTTTGGTGAGGAGGATGGCTAGATCCAGGAGAACCAGCCATTGCAGCAGATGACCGGGAGAAGGTGTCCATTTGACTTGCTGCACTGGGCAACGAGGGACAGAAATGTGGAAATGCATAATAGCTTCTGGCCTGGCTGCTTCCCAGTACCACTTTGTACCCAAGGTCAATGGGATTTAAATGTCACAAATGTCTTCAGAGAGACCAGACGATACACTCAGTCAGCTTTTGGCCACGCTAGGTGAGCTTGCTTCAGTCAGTGAGGTCTGGGGCCGTCATCAGGTCAGATGACAGATCAGGTGATCCGTCATCAGGTCAGATGACAGATCAGGTGACCCGTCATCAGGTCAGATGACAGGTCAGGGGATCCGTGACTGGTTCATTGAACACCATGCTGTTTCGCTCTTACGTGACAGACTTTTGCTCAAACCAGATTTAACCCTGGCCAAAGCTAAAGCTAGCAAGACCCCCCCCCCGCTTAGAAATCTACATGCAATTCATGGTGGGAATGGGAAAGAAAGTCCCACCAAAATGTAAATCGGGTCAGAAGGTACATTTGCAAACTGCTGTCTATCATTACAGTTTACAATCAGGTCATTTAGCAGATGCTGTAATCTAAAGGGACTTGGAGTGAGTGGTGTCATGTGGATGCTCTGGGTAGACTGTAGCGTGCCTTAAGGGGCGCTGCTCATTAACTCACAATGACATTAAATGAACTGGCGGGGCCGAGCATAGCTTCAATGAGATGACAAGATATCCCAACCAAGAGCCCTGCCCTAGCACTGTACGGTCTAAGGTATTGTAGCTTTTGCTTTCAGGGCCGTTGCTTTGGCTGAGAGGGAATCTTCCACAGTGGCGTGACAAAGGCTGGCTTGTGGAGAACGAGTCATCTCTGGGGACGGCACTTCCTGCTCCGGACACGATGCAAAGCGTTGGCAGCTGTGCTGACATCCAGAGGCTCCGGTCGTGCTGGGGAGCAGATCGCACGGCGGTTGGTTGGTTCGGCTGCAGTGCTTCTCCTATGATGTGACCTACCACCCTGGTATGCTAAATGTCACAGCTGGCTGCGTTCAAGATTGCCCCTGAAGACGAACCTGACCCGAACCCTGTTGCCTCTGTCAACAACAACCATCAGGTCATTTAGCTTTTATCCAAAGGGACTCACAATGAGTTCAGCTACTCCAAGAGGCAGGGAGGGGCTAAGTGTCTTGCTCAAGGATGCTTACAGGTACAGTAACCCGCCTGCCCGCCTGTCATGTATCTGGTTACGTCTACTGCTGTCATGCCACTGCTACGCCATCAGCAACAAGAAGGCCTGGCCCAACTGTAGAGGGCATGTCACCCCTGAGCTTGCTGCTCACGCTGCTGCACGCCATGGAGAATGCAAAAGTCCTAATGAAAGGGTAAGAGAAGCCATCAAGGTGTAGTTGGCTGTACCACCAGTGATAAAACGGGCGCTACTACAAAGGTCATCAGGACATGGTAAGCCTACACACCAAACAGTGTGAATGTGAGTTGTATCGATGGCCACAAATGGACAAGCATGTTCAGCCTGGGGTCTTCTTCAGTGCACTGAACGGTACAATATGGCGGGAGGTTGCCTTTGCTGCTAGAGCCTCCACAGAGGGATGCTCTTCTTCCTCCTGCTTCCTTCTGTCGCCAGGCTGTTTGTATACATGTGCAGATAGCAGACAAGTCTACCGTATACTGAGAGTCCACCCAGCGTGAATTAAAAATAACCTGTGTAGAAGTCTACAGGTTAGATTTACCATGGCCACCTCTTGAACTTAACTGTGGAAGGCAATCAAACTGTAAGCTCACACTGCTAAAAAGACAGCAGTCTATAAAGCGGCCGCTTTGAGGAGTTTTACAGTAAGCATTGTTTTCTTCCGATGCCAATCGGTGGTGTCCACTTGGACATTAAGGATGCGTGACAGGCTTCAACACCTGTCACATACCTCCTAAATTACAGTCCAAAGACCAACTCTCTCCGCCTCCCAACTATCTCTTAAAGACAACCTTTGTAGACGGAGGCCTTGGTGCTAGCAAGACCACCTGTAGTGTCTTTCTTCCCGGCAATCTCTCCATTGTAATTGCTTTTCCCCATTTTCCTTGTCAAAACATTTTCTCAGCCATTTGGCCTGCCAAGGATTTAACAAGGACAAAACTCATTTATAAGCAAGAGCAGTAATTATTTTCTCTGAGCAGTTTGAGAGCTAAACACATTAGATATCCTGCGTTATTATTTTTTCTCTAATTGTTCTGCCATTGGCATAATCAGTTAATTGGAGCCCTTATTCAGCCATAGACCACCGTATCACATTGACAAATTGCCAATGCCTTGTCTGAT
Source organism: Percopsis transmontana (assembly GCA_025447815.1). NCBI lineage: Eukaryota > Metazoa > Chordata > Actinopteri > Percopsiformes > Percopsidae > Percopsis > Percopsis transmontana. Next base: position 4,117 of record JAOEHI010051064.1, on the reverse strand, counting down.
TTCTGTTTTTCATATTACGCATACGTGACTGAGCCTTTACTGCTCTTCTAAAGCGTCAAACAAATTGTTGCCCAAAGTGCAATTCGCTTTTGTCTCGCCAGGAATGAGTCTCCTGGGCAGTGTTTCAGTAAGGAAGGAAGTAAAGAAACACTAGGTGTGTTGTTAGGCCTATAAATACAGAACACAAACGCGCTTCTTTATATACACGTGAAGCCAAGGCCATGGCGACTGTCTCCATAGCAGTTCCATGCATTCTGCTCCATAGCCGTCTACCACAGCGCCAGCTCAGGTGGAACGCACGCTATGCATTCACGCTGGGCTCCTGCCCTGTGCTGGAGAGGATATTATTATTACCTCGCTCTCCTCTGCCGTCAATCTGCCCTAACGCACATTAGAAACACATCAGGATTTGATGCGACGTGGCATGTTTGCCATCGGATGAATCGACAAGGACAACAGGAAATACTTGTTGAGGCAATGGTCCCCCCCCTCTATGGCCCCGCTATGCAGCACTTGATGCTTCCTAGTGGTTGCCACTTTACTGCATTATAAGCCCAGAGAAAAGTGTCAGCAAAGTGGCTTCTCAATATTAGCTGGTGGCGGGTCTGTGCCACACCTCCACCAATGTCTAGCTGTACTGTACTCACCGCACCACAAGTCACTTTGGGAAAAAAGCATCTTAATGAGGTCATTGTAGAGTTATTTGTGAAACTGGAGGAGAAACAGTTAAAATGGGTTTGCATGGGTTACTGAGACCCTTTGTGTTTATTTGATAATGATGGATGTTGGTCATAAGTCAAGACTCTACATTTGAGGGATTATAAAGCACATCTTGTACTTCCAGGATCTGATTAAAACTGTAGAAAACCTGAAAACATCTCCTCTTGGAAACAGTGTAATCTATTCAACCAATTCGATTTAGCGTAAATTGTAAATATGCTAAACAGTCTCCATTAAGAATTTGCAAATTATTTGTAAGGCACTGAATCACAACAAAAAATAATAAATGGTATTGGTATCCCATGCAACCTTATAACAATTGAAAATTAAATTAATTGCTTGCTACCAAAACTCATGGCCCAAACAACAGCAATAACAAAAAAACACTAATCGAATCTTGCCTTTTTGTAATTCCTAGATGTAGGCATTGTCACTCTCAGTTATGTATAAAAATACTCATTGTTGTCATGGATACAAAGATCAGACAAAAAGCGTCCACCGGCCCTGTAGGTCATAAAGGAATAACACGAATGGATTTAAAAGCATAGAGGCGAATCTCTAATGCAGGTGATAATGTTCTGAAACAGCCTCTGTGACAATGCCGCTGTAAGCGTAACTAGCAATATAAAGCCAGTACTCCTATCACACGGTTGTCGCGCGTGTGTGTGTGTGCGCACCATTATGAAGATCGGTGGATATCTTTTATTCCTCAGAAGCATTCCACGTCGTTCTACGAGCTTAAATAGATATTTTTAAGCGGGAGAACGAGGATCGGAGATGGACTCTTCTGTCTCTCAATTCTCCACTTAAAATCAGGCGCGAGAAAAGGGGCCTTCCGTATTTAGCCATGCTATGCAAAGGAGTACTGTACGTGTTGCCAAATCAGTGTATGCTCTGCATGTGGGACAGTGGGAATGCTATTGTTCAGTTCTACCTATCCGTTCTCACGGATTAGTGGCTGTTTGACGTTAAACACCTAACTTACCTGTGTGAGACCATTGCCAACTCTCAGAAATGCCAGTGAGAAAAGCTTTTATTAACGAACACAGACAGAGACCATATTGCACTGCCTCCATCAGCCATAAATAGCAACGACAGCCAGATGTCGACATTTATTTGTATGAAAATGTTGGGGAGTGTTTCCTTTAAAACAGCAGCCAGCCTAAGAAGCCCAAAGTGAGCACTTAGCACAGGCCGTTACGTCATGTAGCAGATGCTTTCATCCGGAGCGTTGAGGGGCAGGTGAGGGCATAAGGAGACTTCTAGGTAGACCAGGCAGGCGTGCAGAGGATCCCAAGCCCGGAGCGATCCTGCATATTCATGTGTTGCTGTGCGACTTCAGCGCCTGTCAATCTGTGCGACCTGTTTACGCTCCTCTTCTGTGTTGCATCGGAGATCATCACATCGGGGGAATTTCAAACAATCCAAATGATAGCGCTATACAGTATAATATGACGTTTGAATACACTGCCGTTTATGTCTGCTGCCGCTTGTTTATTCACTGACACGCGTAAAGCAACGATGTTGGTGACGGTTTCTCATGAACTATCTCATGTAATGCTCCAAGATGCTGAAGTATGATTCATGCACCATCCGTGTTTACAGGCCATGGCCTCAGATTTAAATGCCCCCAGGGTCTCAACCCAGCAGAAAACGTTCCTAGACAGGTTGGGTCCATACGGAGCAAAACATCTAATTACATTTTTGAGATTGAGTAAAAAATAAAAAAAAAAAATAAAAAAAAAATGAAACAAACAAATCAATATTCAATTAAATTAAACATGAAATCTGTGGATTCCCAGACTAAGTATGGAGCAGTGACACTGCACAGAGAAGATCTTGCCATCTTAGCATCCATAACGTGTACAGAAGTACACTTCTGCCCTTGGGGGATGAAAAACACCACACTCTAATTAATCAACCAGTCTGTTGGTCGGCTGCTGTCATATAATGACCTCAACATTCATTAAATACACTCTGGATCGTGTCATATGCCTTTAAAGGAGCCCTCTCTATAATGGCACTTTCATCCCTCTATGTTTGCATGCCTGTAGTGCTCTAATCACCTATAAAGGCCCTCTAATTGAAATGAGTCTGCTAACTGTCTTATCGTTATAGCCGCTTTTTAATGGCAGGTAGGAGGCCAGGATGCTCTGGAGTAGCCAGACGCCTCCTTCAGCACAGGCAGGAAATGGCTTCAGTCTCGTAGCCTCTGTTGTTCCCTGGAAATGGCCAGGCCATCCTCTCAGCGTCTCTTAAGTAATAAAGGTGTGTTGTGTACTGTGATGTTAAACCGTTGATGCTAACGTTATATATCGTTTCTCAGTCAGATCTGTCTGGTGGGTTGCCACCAGAACGGCCTGGCTTAACTAAGTCCCCTGAATAGACCCGGTCTGCATTTCCTGGGTCCCTGTCACCATGAGAAGATCACTCTTGGTGGAGTGAGCCGTGAAGCCGGACCGCTGAGCCGGACCGCTGAGCCGGACCGCTGAGCCGGACCGCTGATGGTCTAGAAGGTTTTGCTGCGAGAGACCCTGTAGGAGGACAGTTGGTTAGAGGCTGCGGGGCTTTAGATAGGAGAGAGGGAAAGGAGAGAGAGAGTCTTCTGACTCTAAGAGAGAGAGAGAGGGAGGGAGAGCGAGAGAGAGGGAGAGAGGGAGAGAGGGAGGGAGAGCGAGAGAGAGAGGGAGAGAGGGAGAGAGGGAGGGAGAGAGAGAGAGAGAGAGGGAGAGGGGGAGAGAGAGAGAGAGAGAGGGAGAGAGAGAGGGAGGGAGAGCGAGAGGGAGAGAGAGAGGGAGAGCGAGAGAGAGAGAGGCGTTGATCAGAGAGGCGAGGATCGGTAAGATGTCAGTGGAGATGGCTTGGAGATGAGATGTAGGAATGGGGTCAAGTGGGCAGGTGTTTGCCTGGTTTTGACATCTTCTCTGAAGAGACAGGAGCGAGCCTTTGGACCACTGACAGCCAGCGCTGAGAGCTGTGGGACGGGGAATATGAGGGCAAAGGGAGCAGCTGGTGTCAAGGGAGGATGTCAGAGAGGGTAGGAGAGGGGAGGAGGGGCCACCAGGGGACTAGAGGGAAAGGGTTCTGCTGACGGCTGCATCGCAGAGGAACCGCTGGCGATGGGAGGGGATGAAGGGAGGTCAGAGGGAGGGAGCAGGTGACGACCAAGTGGTGATCAGACACTGGCAGAGGGGTGGGGCAGGTGGAGAAGGCCAGATCCAGAAGGTTCTATGCCCTGCATGTTGGGGGAGAGAGAGAGGGAGGGTGAGGTGAGAGAGAGAGAGAGGGGGAGAGAGAGAGAGAGAGAGGGAGAGAGAGAGAGGGGGAGAGAGGGAGAGAGAGGGTGGGTGAGAGAGGTGAGAGTGGGAGAGAGAGGGGGTGGTGAGAGAGAGAGAGA